>JAQGAV010004142.1:0-10902 GCA_034691345.1 Phasmarhabditis papillosa | reverse complement strand
GTTCGTTTCTCACTATTTTACAAAAGTTTTTCCAGGTTCTTTAGAGAGCTTGATTAGATCATCATCTTTAACTTTTGCCCGTTTACGGATGACTTCTTACGGGATTCTGTGAATCCCGCAATCTGATATTCAATCAATCATTATTATTTCCAATTTGCGTTGTACTGATCTAAGCTTTAGCTTTTGTTATTCAGTTATGGAAGAAACGGTGTCACCTGAGCTACAATGGCAAGAAGTGAACCAGTTGAATACAAGACTATGATCACTCAGCCATACAAAATCTAATGTGATATTGCGATCAATGCATAATTTTTTTCACTATTATTATTACAATTATTAACAAATCTCTTTAAACTCGAAAATTTGAAATGCGACACGTTATGAGTTATTTTTGTTAAATTGCTAAAGTTTCTGTTTTCAAGATAGAGATAAACAATCTTGTCCTTCCAAATTTTATCTTGATATAGAGAGAGAGAGAGTTATCGGTCATAGAGCAGCGGTAAATAAAATAAAGTTGTCCTCAATTATTGAAAGTGTTAATTTTCATGTACCACTTGTATCACAATAATTGTTTCTGGTTTATGTTTTAGTTTACTAGTTAGAGGAGCGACTCTGAATTCCCTAAAATGTCGTTACTCGTGAAGAACTCTCTCATTCCTTTTATTCTTTAATTTGTTCCTGGCGTCAAATCTTTCGAAATAATTTGTAATATGTAGTATTCGTAGGAATGGTTTAATACTAGGTAACTCCTTAAAGGTGATCATTTTAGAGACTTTATTTTCTGATAGACTTTCGGAATAACTATGTGCTATTTATCTGCTTCAGTAAGTGTTTTCATTCCAGATAAATATCTTTACAGTTTCGTTTAATGAGAGCAGAGGCATGTTCCGATGCAGTTGTTGTGTGAAAACCGCTTGCGAGCCGCTCGCACGCCCCTTTTCATTTTCGTATATATAGGCCAGCGTTGGCCAAGCACCCCTTTAGCCAACCATTGCCCACCAAATGCAACATTTAGTCCATCTTCTAGCCTATATTCGATCTATCACCTTGGTGCAATAAACTACAGTAACCGTGGGTTTGAATTATTCGGTGTATTTCGTAATAGTACAGTACTAGAAAAACTTTTTCCATCGAAACTACGAACAAAGCTTCACATTTTTGAAAGCAACATTAATGAAAAGACATTGTAATTCTATCATAATAGAAAGACATTTAGGAAAAATATATTTTTCTTGTCCAGAAAGCATATTAACCGAATCCTAAAAAACTATCAAGCAAACGTAGTTGATAGTCTACCACGTGAATGCTACTATGTAATTGTTACGTATTGTCTAAATGCTGCAACTATTGGCAGTATCGTCCAGCTTGCATGTTGTTATTATTGTGACCTATGTTGAACCAACAAGTTTAACCTCAGCATCTTATAACAACCAACTCACTCGCATCAGGACATTCTCTTTCTTAAAATACTCTTTTGTCTTAAAGGCAGAACCTAATATGATATATCGAGAACCTCGGTTCCTAGCTAGTACTCGTCAGGCATGATAGCCACTTCTAAGAGTCAAGCAGGACCGAGTTGTTCTAAACAACATTTCTCTCTCTTAAAATACTCTTTTGTCTCAAAGGCAGAACTTATTATGATATATCGAGAACCTCGGTTCGTAAATAGTACTCGTCGGGCCTACTTAACGATACAAATAACTTTGTGGGATTTCAAAAACAACTGATTTTATACTGTCATAATTTTATATTTAGCCAGTAATTCAAAGTCCAAGCATCCAAATTTTGCAATTTCACACTTGGGGTTACTGTAGCTGGCGAAATCGCAACCATCCATTTCCAATTAATCGTGCCTCCCTGAGCAATCTACCCTGTCTTTTCTCAGACTCGTTCTGTTTCTCAGCAGCTGCCGGTGAATAGAGAAGCTTTGATTCATAGATGGACTGTGATTAATCACTTGCGGTGAGAGGTACCGTAGTTGGTTACGAAAGAAACTAAAAGTTAGGTGGGAAAACCGGCAACCTTGAATGATCGTTAACTGATGAATGTTGGTTGCTAGTAGTCCTTAAATTATGCAGTCGCTTGTAGCATGCTTAGAACTTTTGAAACAACTGAGCTTCATAGAGAAACTTTGTATTTTAATAGTATTTTTCTTTATCATAATTATTTGAAACTATACTATGTATATAAATACACCCGTAATTAAGCATACAATGCAACTACAATTGATAACATGCATATCGTAATCATAACTAACGTTTCATCTGTTTAAAGAAGTGTGATGCGTGTATATACGCTGAAAGTATTGTGTATTAGAAAAATACCACTTGCTGTTTAAAAATTTGTTAAGCATTCATTATGTGCTTGTTAAAAATCGTAACGGTGCATTTTTTTGTGTTGTTCGTAATTTTCCTAACTGTTTCTGTGTTTTTTGGAAATACCAAGGTTATTTCAATTATTTAAGCAACGTATCCTTATCGCAATTTTGATAGAAAATCTTATTTCCGTGCCATGTTATTTTCAAAGCCGTCCGAAAGAGTTTACAACATTGTTTGTAAATACTAACAAGGTATATGATTTTATTATTTCTGGGTTCTAATTCAGTTAAACCTTTATCTTAATGTTGAAACATTCTATTTTCTTATTTATAATGTTTACAAATCCGAAACCATGCCAGACATAACAACACCGCTATCGATTTTCCGCACTGCATAGCTAGGTCTGCAAAACAGATGCCAGCTGACCAGGTCAAGTTAAAATTGAAATGTTTCAAATCACCATATCTATCTTGAATGTATATATTGCTTAAGTTATAATAGATTATTTATTTATTATTATTAGCCTGCAACTGTCCTATAAAGTGAATGCAAATGTTAAACATTTGAAACCGTGTTTTGGTTCGCCATGTATTTGTTACCATTTTGTACTAATTTATATTATTCACAACCGATTTATTTCTGCCAAACGAGATTAGTTAGAAAATTACTGTGGTAAATATATATTTGTTCATGTTTTTTGTTGACCTTGACATGGTGTTGCGTTAATAATCATGTGTTGCTAGTAAACTGCTTATACTAAATCTGATATAAATTATATATATTATATATAAAAACGATGCTCAGTTGTTTTGTTATTCCGTCTTTTTATTATATTTATCCCGTTTTGATATACCTTTAATTTTATATATGCAAGCCTTTTCAAATTTTACGGTTCTTGGTTTTTTCAACACCGATCCTTTGTTAGTTTACAATACTTTAGATTATTTTTTCTTTAGTTATTTTACTTTAATAGTTTAATACACCGATTTTTTGTTTAGTTTAGTTAATAAAACTTTAGTTTAAGATTTCTATTTCATATTAGCTATTTTCTTACTTTACACTTGCTTTTATGAAATTCAGCGAGTTTCACCAATGAATTTATTAGTAATGTTGTGCAGATTTCTTCTACCTATAAACTTATTTGTTCTCAAAACCGTTACACCACTGATATGTTCAACTATATAGTTTTCCCTATTATTGTTCTACAGTCTTTCTTGTTATCTCTCTGTCACCTAACTTTAAAAATCTTAATTTACTCTTTCTTTAACTCCGCAATTGATTCATCCACATCCACGATTTCAGAAGAATAATGTCCTCTGCTGATGATTTGCTTCTTATTTTCTTCATTCGTGAGCATCCTTACATCTGGGATCCCAATTCAACCAACAAGGATGCTCGTATTCTACAGGAACAATGGAACAAGATAGACACTCTGATTAATGGATCCAAGGGTGGAGATAATAGTAAGTAGTTTGTAGCTATAGAAAGACAAGTATATCTCCGTTGCAAAGAAAGATTCTTTCCGAAACGCGCCACCAGATTTCAATTTGAAATGGAACACTTACTATTGTGTAACTAATCCGCGTCAATCTTCATAGAATACACTACTTCTTACAAATAGTCGATAAAAATAACCAGCTTTTTTGTGTTCTGTAATATTTTCACTTCTTGAGGCAGCCATCCTGAGCAAAAGAGCTTGATACTATCGAGTGTCCAGCGGGAAAGCGGTCTAACCATATGTATAAGAACCAAAAAGAAAACTATTTATTACATATAGTCGGCGGACGATGGATATGTTGTTATGAAACAGCTTATTCCTTCAACAACACCCTTGTCATAACTATCTTAATGCCATTTTCTAATTTAGCATATTTACCGTTATTAATATTAAAAAAAGAGGAAAACAAATCTAGTTTAAAATTTTCGTTCTATACTCACTTTGACGTAGGCGGTGTTGATTGCTGTATACAGTCCATCATGAAGACTTTTCGTCGACTATATGCAAATTGTATTCTTTGTTTGCTCACTCAGTAAGTATTAAAACTATTTATTAATTTTATAGTCGATGAGCTAAAAAGTCGTTGGGCTAAAATAGTCGCTGATTTCTTGGATGACGCGTCGGTGTACCAACATTTTCTTGGCTTCATTAACAACAAGCCGTTCGCCCTAGTTAGGTAAGTGAAAAAAGCATTATTAAGAGCTTACTGTAACGATTAACCAAACTTTTTGAAGCTGTGAAGATTTTTGGGATTTCCAAGAACCAACTTTCTAGAAGTTTCTTAAAAACGAATGGTACGGTATACCGAACTGGTTTCGAACATTCAATGGTGAATTCGTATTTTATGTTTTCTTAGTAAACCGTATCATTGCCAACCTTAGTAGCCAGGGCTAAGTTTGTACTCGTTTTGAATATATTCCCAATGTAACTAAATTGATGAGCTATAGTCAACGCCGAAAGTAATAATGAGGTGTCAGATGCGTATTTTTTGGATTTATAACACCGCATCTGCCTACAAATTACACGCGCGTACTTGCAAAGTACAATATTGAATGGATAGTATGCACCAGATGCTGGCGCGGTGCTCGCAAAGGAGGCTTAGACGAGCGTTGAATTCTTTACACTCCATTATTACTCTCGGCGCTGACTATAATATTATTATTTGTTTTAAACAAGTTAACATGTTTTAGTCGTTTCGATTTCGATCTATCCAAGTACAAGAACCTCGATGAGGCCGCTTTTGATGTAATGGACCATCATAAGGCAATTGAAAGTAAGTAGCTTTTGTCACTGGATTCGTTTTTACTGAAATGAACACTCGTGCCAAACCAGAAACGAGACTAGCAGTCAAACCCCAGAAAATTCGAGAAGCTATACTAAAAACTAAAGTTATCTGTTTAGAAATTGCTAAAATGGAGAGAATCTACAAGTACGACACGAAGCAAGAAAACCAATCAGGTAAGAAAATAGGGGGGGGGGGGGTGGATTTATCAAAATGTGTTCACAAGTTTCGCACACAGAATCTTTCGTTGTTAGCACAGTACTACTAAAACAGGATTAAATTAACTTGCGAAATTTCGCTATTTTTTTTAAAATGAAATATTTCAACAAAGCTTCTTAAATTTAATATGTGAAGCTAATATTATGTTTCAGATGGACGTGTACAAGTGAATGAATCAAGAAAAGACAAGGAACGTCGGTCTCGCTTCAGAACTTTGGATCTACCCTATAAAGGTGCATATTTCTAACATAAAATGAAGTTCCCGTTTCCTGAAGCTCAAAGGCTCATCCCTGGTCCTACAGATTTATTTGAAAACTTGCTAAACTCCACACAAATATTCTATCCTATAACTGTATATTTCAGATGACTCCAACCGGTTCGACATAATTTCCGAAAGACACCGACGTGATGAAGGAGTTAAAAGTCGCCGACCCCATTTGAACCGTGAAAGAGAACTAGAGAAGAGAGGCTTTAGCGGCGGCTTCGGAGGTTCACCCTTCGGCCCCAACCGTTCACCAACTTTTGGTGCCAGAGAATCTGACCACTATTCGGACAGAGGTTTCGGTGGCTTCAGAAATGGCGGATTCGGAGGAGACTGCACTTCTCGTTTTGGAGCTTTTGATGGTACTTTCGATGGCGGGTTTGGTGGAATTTCAACAGAAGGATTTGAACAAAGCAGCCGCTTCAATAGAAACCGTTTCGGAGAGCCCCGTGATGGTTTTGGTGCTTGTTCTCGGTTTAACAAGACTTTTGCTGGAAATAACCGACAATATGACCGCTTTTTGGGTTCCGGAAGAGACCTTGGAGCACCCCACCGTGATCTGAACAGTGACACTTGGAAAAATTCCGCAAAACGCCCTCATGGATCGTCTGGACGTGACACTTCTGATTTCTCAAACAAAAAAGAGAAACCCTTCAGCAACCAATATGGAAACCGTTGTGATTCCGAGGATTACGGTACAGGTTTCGGCGGAGGTTTTGGATCATCCCGTTCCTATGATGGCTTTGGTTCCGGCAAGTTCAATCGTAAATGCGACGGTTTTGGCAGAGATGACCAACAGCCGGAAAAGTCCAACTTTGGTTGTTGCGGCAGTGACTGGGAGGAGAGGGATTTATCGGATGTGGAAGAAACCTTCTATCTTAATAAAGAAGACCGTAATGATTCATTCTGCAACGATGACAAAAGGATGGATATCATTGCAGCAAGACAGCAGCTAGCTAACGGTTAGTGAACATATTGGTTTCGTTATATTTGTAAAACAGTCTTCCGCTAAGTAGCTTAACATTAACATTGATTTGCTTTTGAAGAAATTTCTACAGTCTTAATAAGTTATTGAGGCTTTGAAATTTCTCTCGAAAGCAGCAAAATATGATTTCCTTTTGAAAGTATTTTCTGCAATGTACTTTTGCAGATGCGAAGCTGAAGAAGGAAGCAGAAAAACTCGAGAAGATTGCTAAAAATGCTGAATTTGAAAAGAAGAAAGACCATGCAATCAAGATGAGCAAGGAAACTGACAAAAAAGGTAGTAAAAATGTTTTGTAAACTTTGCCTGAATTGATATTGATCTTAAACGTATCCTATTTTTAGGCATACAGTATTATTTTTATATTCCATTACATTTTGTCGTTTTTGTAATTGAACAACAAAATGTAAATGCTTTAATAAAACTAATTGTTTCAGAAGAGCTGTCGATAATTGATGATCCAGAGAACTATGAAGACTTCTATGGTAAGGTGGCTGAGCTACGACTTGATCCACGTAAGTTTATCGAATTCTTATGAGTAATTTAATTATTCAATACTTACTATAATATTTCCACGCTATTGTTATAAAATATTGTTACCGTTAAACATAGGTTAGTCAACTATAAAATGGAAACATAGGCTTTATAGTCTAAATTAAATTAAAACTACCAAAAATAAGCTGAAGTTGTCTATTTAGTAGCTGAAAAAAGAGTCAAAGATAAGGTGGCTAGCAGAAAGATTGAAAAGAGCAACGTCAGATTCGGAGGTTAGACTTTTTTTGCCTAAATTGGGCCTTGATTTCACGTCCTGGTAGAACATTTTAGAAAATCTTTCGTGTGAAACACTATTAATGTTAAGTATCCACAGGTTGTTATTATAAATTTAAATGAAAAATGATTTTAGATTTAAGCTTACTTTCAGTTTTCTTATGCTTTCCATTAGCTTAATTATGTTTCAGAGAATCAGGAAGGCAGAGGTCCCTCGAGAGATTACTTTACACTAAACCATGGATACTCCGAAGAGTCCGATTCAGAAGACGAGTGAGTTCTTAATTATATTAGTATCTGTATTTGAAATCCGAATGCATACCGTATGACTCGAACTATTTTATCTTCTGATAAACCAGATAAAATCACTAACTGATAATGTTAAAGAGCTTCTTAAACTTATTTTCTCAAAGACCCCCCTAAAACAGAAAATCTTCAAAAGTACAAAAACATAGCCTACATGTAGTTGGATGTAAGACTAATACAGCCATGGAAAATTAGACTTTGCGCAAGCGGAAACATAAGTTTTGGTCTGAGACATACGAAATAAAGGCGCTTAAATTGTCAGCGGGTGCTGTGTTAAAAATAGAAAAATGCGCGGCTTACACGGCGGTATTAATTTTGAATTCCACTATTGTAATATTTTCTTTCAGAGAACTAACCATTGAACTTGTCACCAATCCTGAAAGAGTTAAATTCATTGCCGAGACATCTTTTGGAAACTTCGAAGTCGAGAGTGAGGAACTGGCCGATGCGATCACATGGCTAAATGAGCCCGCAAATAAATCAACCGTCAAGAATGCCAAGAAAAGAATTCGCGTAAATCGAATGAACGACATCGAACGCCTCATCCAGAAGAAACTAGTTCTCCAGAATGAATACCTCGCATTCTGGTCCAAGAGAGCAGCTAAGAAGATTGTTCCAGAATCTCAAGCCGAATTGAATTTTCTTTTAAAGAAAGGAGTTTCACTAACAGTCCAGAGAGAAACATCTATTTCCAAAACAATGCCTTCAAGCTCTCTTGATGCGAAGATAGCTAGGACACCATACGGAACGATTAGAACAAGATCCGCAGAAGATGCCAATGCCATCACATTTCTGAATGATCCGTCGAACTACATGGTCATCCGCAGATGCCAAGAAAATATCAAATCTGGTAAAAGTCTCTCAGCTCTTGAACAGGACGTACAGAAACTAATGGAATTAGAAGAAGAGTTCATCAACCAGTGGATGTTCAGAAACATCGAGAAACAACTATCTGAAATGGATATGTCTGAGATGAAATGGATTATTTCAAAAGAGAAGAAGTTCGACCATTTGACGCAGAAAAAGCAAGCCGAAAAGTTGGAAGCTGAGGAGAAGAAATTTATGCAAGCTCAATCTGGACATGGCTTCTTTGTGGTCAGAATGAACAGAGGTATTGGAATCGACGACCCTAAAATCGCCTTCGCCCTTAGTTGGATTGAGGAAAATGAAGTATTGTGCAAACTGGCAAAGACAAGACTAGCTCTTGGCAGCTTGGGCGACTTGGATCTGAAAGTCAAGGGCTTCCTCGAATGTCAGAAGAAGTTCGTGGAAGACTTCAAGAAGGGGAACTTGATCCGGAAGAACACTGATATCAACTTGTTTGTATACTGTGAATCGGTTGATGAAATGTTGAAGAACGAAAAGAATCCTGCCGAAGAATACCATCACCTGCAAGGAGCTCCAGCTGATTTGATCGAATGCAACGTTGCTTTAGCAGTTCTAAGTCTTCAATTTGAACATATACATCAGTATGGCAATAGCTGGGCCAGAGTAGATGGTACCGACATGCTTGCTCATGATCCTAGAACGGTTAGCGACATCAAATGGTTAAGCCAACCGGAACATGCAACCACCATCAAGGAAGTTAAGAGAAAACTGGCCGCTGCATTGAAACTGGGTGAAATTGATCAAGCGATCGTGACGAAATTTGGAAACGAACAGAATTTTATTAGAAGATGGCGATCGGAATTCAAGAACAGAACCGACTTTGAGCTGACTGTGATTGTACCGGAAGAATTCGAATTCATCCAGAAGAAAGAGGCAGAATACAATGCTAAAAAGAAAGATCAAGGTGAAACTTCTGGAAATAAGATGATTACCACCGCATCTTCTGAAGTCAATTCACAAGACCCTAGAGCTAATAAAGGTTAGTTTTATGCAAGGGAATTAAGACTGGTAAACGTTTTCAACCACAAACCTAATGTTTAGCGAAATATATACATTTTCAAATTTCTCAATTTTTTAGTTTCGGTCATTACTTTTGATAATTTTTAATACCCTTCATAAATCTTTAATTTATGGGCCACCCACAAGCTTTACGAATTTATATTTTTTCAGAACCCGTACAATGCAGTAGCAAATGTTCAGGGGAAGAGGAACAATTGAAGAAGACGCAAGAAGTTTCAAAGAAAATACGTGGTACGTTGCTTGAACTTATTTCAAATCGATAAACCACAGAATATTGCCTAAACCTAATTTTATATCATCATTTCCAGATATAATCGCCTGCTACAAGAACAAGTCCGAGTCTTCAGTTTGTTCTTCAGAATTCGCGGTCATGACACAGCCCGGTTAGTTAACAAACGATTAGTTGTTATAGTCTGTAACAAGAAAAAGGCTGCAAGGTGCGGTGTTATATAGGTCTTTTGCTATGGTTTGGTTTCATTAAACCCAAATACTTACTTGCGAAAGCTCTCGTTTAACACCGCACCTTGCAGCCTTTTTCTTGTTACCGACTATACTTTATGTTCTTTTAAAATAGATAAACTTGTTTTAATTTGATACCTGCTGAACCTTTTCAAACTCGGTTTGCCACTTGTTTAATTTTCGTTTCTTTTATATATAAATCAAATTTGCTAATAGTTAGGCACGTTTAACCTTTTCCTTTCAGATGATAGCCTCATGGAAGCTGGCGTCGTAGAAGTTGCTGAAGAATTGGATGATGGTGGTTTTGGTTAGTTTTGAAGCTTTTGAAAATTCTGAAAAGTTTAATTGTATATTCAATACTTAGATAAGATATCTTAATATTTTCGATACCAATCACAATAATCCAGTCGAAAGAGTACTGTTTTCAGTTCCTACTGAACTGAGCCCCTCATCTTCTTCATTTGAAATGATCAACGAATCGGGAAATCGCACCCAACAGCTCAGTAAGTTTTTTGAAAGAAAACACACTTTTATAAAACCGAATTTGTCTCCCAGCTAAAACTATACTGTGGAACTTTTGATAGATAAAGAGTTCTATTGAAAACATACTTTAAACCAATAGTTTTAGCCTATTTTTCTTAAAAGAAATTATCATAATTACATTAATATAATAGTTTACAATCGTAATAGATAATCAAATTAGTGGAATTTTAACTTTTAAAGTTGTTGCGCTATAAAAATTGTAAAATTATCAATAAAAATAATATATTTTCCCATAACTTGGCTAATCATTAAATTTCAGCAGGCATGCTATCGGACCTGCTAATCGGCTTCCAGCACAGCAGCCCATCCGAATTCCAAACCAAAGATTCACCCTTCAGATAGTTTTGTTCTTAAAGA
>JAQGAV010004141.1:0-10904 GCA_034691345.1 Phasmarhabditis papillosa | reverse complement strand
ACTCATACAAAATATTGCAACCCTCCTGCTTATTAGCACGGCCTCATTACTTTTGAATCTGACTATAGTTATGTTTTGTTTTATAAAATTGAATGGAAATACGTTGGATTGCGAGTCTTTTCTTCAAACGTACATTTATTGTGATCTAAAGCTTTATGTCTATTGCGTATCTCTTAATAGAGACTATAATTTACAAATATTTCGGATTAAATATTTATTTAAAATGTAAATAGCTCTATGATATAGGACAGTTCTTTTAGAATGAAATTGCAGAGAGCAGCAAGGTTGTTTGCAGTCATTTGCCTCCTAATATAAAAGGTTAATTACCAAACTCGCCGGCACTTTTTACTTGCCGTGTAATTAACCGTTTAGAAAGAAAATTGCGCAATTTAAATACCAAAAAAGAAAGGTTAATCGGTTTAAAAATTATTTAATGACGAACCTTAAAAGATAAGTGTGCATCAGCTCTCTTTACAGCTAATTTCAATATAAAACTATATTTTTAATTTGTTTTATTAACAAACAAGTTCTATGGAGACATTGAGAAAAAGTATATACACTTGACAATACAGTAAACATATTAGCTCTGCAAATGACAATTGTTTAATATGTATAGAAAATCTATAAATAACTAAGTAACTAGAAATGGTTCAATCTTAGAGGGAGTTCTTTCTTTTGTATAATTGTCTAGTGCAACCTCAGACCTCCCAAGGTTATTAGAGGTCACCCATTGAGATAACCAACCGAGGCTGCCAATACTCAGCTCCAAAAAACATAATTACACGCTAAAACGGAAGGAAATAGAACAGCGATGTTCTGAAGATATTTCAGGAACGAAAGTAAAGCAATGTCTCCAAACACAAGGCTGGGAAATGGCCGACCGGGCCGGCCCGTTTCTCAAATTTTCGGCCCGGGCCCTGGTCTATTTCATTCAGAAAAATTAGTTTTCAGTGCTATTTTTCGTCATAAACAATGAAGAATGCACCAACCTTTACCTATTTATGTTTATGAATACTATTATCAAAATATTAACCTAAATCAGTCGATTTTCATAAAAATTGTCCCTGCGGAAGACGACTTTTGTATTTTTTTTTGTATTTGAGAAACGAGCCGGACCGTTTCTCAAGTTTTCGGCCCTGGTCCGTGCCGATTTCCCAAAAAGTCGGCCCCGGCCCGTCAAATTCCCAGCCCTGTCCAAAAATACATGAAGACAGAAGTACATTATCAAACATAGTCCACTTCAATAGATAGATTTCTAGCGCTGTATTCTGGAGAGATGCGGTGTTAGCTTAAAATGATTGCATTTTTAAGAAGTACTTCCATTACACCGAATTTCCATTGATTACCATCGCTGCTTCCCAGGATACTGGACTGGGAGCTTAGCTCTTGATATAGACTATAGGGTAAAACTAATAGAAAGATTATATATCTCTGAATTTAGGTATGGTAATTATATTTGGAACGTATTATGGAGTATTAATTTCTGCTAGCCAATATAATACCATTTTAGGATGTATTTGGTAAGCTATATTAACTTGTTCAACAGTCCTAATTTTGACCTTATTTAGTCGTAGATTGTCCCTTCGTGAAATTCTCCTATATAATGAATTGTAATTATTTTCTACGTCATCAGTTCTAATCATCTTTATTTTATGAAAACAAAAATAATTTAACGCCTCTGACCATTGACGTGTTGTTTGTAAGTTCGGCCATTAGGCTAAAATTATATCTCCACGAGATTCAGCTTTTGCAAATTTATCCCACGTAATGATGTATAAAATGTTGTATTATTTCGTTTTAAAATACTTTTAAAAAAACGTATTCAACAATATTGTTTTTATTGCCGTTAATATAGTCAGTAACGTGAATTGTTTGCTAATTTTTCAATTTTCGTAAAGAAAAATTTCAAAAATACTTCATTTTTACGACAGTGGAATATGCAGAATACAGTAAGCTCACAGCAATTTACATTAACTCATTTAGTTTTTAATGTAATGTTTATATTATTTATATAATATAAATTATATTGTCTGTTTCTAAAATAACTAAATGTTTTGTACAACCGCTACCTATCCTACCATAAAGTAATCAACTATTACTTTTTTCAAAGAATGCCTCCCGAATTGCTTGAATAGATAGTGCTTATTTCAATAAAAGAAGTTGGCTTTTTGGTTGTTATTCTGTTATAATAAGGATTTTTACTCGAACTAGCTAAGAAAAACTGTTAAAATAAGGTTCTAATGGAATGAACAAGTTATTCTATTCAAATATCATCTTGATCAGACTTAGACGAGCAGTCGATTTTTGTCCACAATTCTGAAAATAAAATAAAAACATATTAGTATTATTACAATATGCTGACTTTACAAAGAGAAAGCGTACAAATTCCCAGCGTGGGATCCCAAACTTAGCTCCTAGATTACGGTATCTTGTTCATTTTTTTAGGGCCCAATGTACAGGTCAGCTGGTTTAAACGCTTTGTTTTTCAAAGTTCAGCTTAACTAATAAATAACGAGATCGTATTTAAGATGTTATTATAAAAACCTAGAACAACTATTTTTAAACTAATTATAATATTTAACTCTATCTTTAAAGTTCATTAAATTTCTCACCCTTCCTGTATTAAGCTTCTTTACTTGTTAGTCTTAATAATATATTTTGCTATTTCTGTGGAGTATCATCAGTGACTTCTAATTTGACTGAAAATATTTCCTCAAATTACTTGAGAATATCATATTAAGAAGATACTTGATCTATAAATAGAGAAGTCGTTTAATAAATGTTGCTAAATAAAATCCTGTAAAAATCATTTATATCTGTTTACCTTATACTCTTAGCTTATCTAATCAGGAATTATATTTAACGAACAAAATATAATTTAACAAAAATGAAACTATGACTGAATTTAGTTGTTTTGTATACCGTCCCCTACATGTTTTCTAATATACAATCGAAAATATTTATGGTAGCTCATATAGTCGTTTTCTAGAATGCTGCAGAACAATCTATTCCCAAATATGTTGTAAAATGCAGATTATTGATATAGGCGACCATATAATTAAGATAACATCATCATATAATATTAGTTATTAGGAGTGGGAAGTTAAAGCATGCCCGGACTGGGACGATTTTTCAGCCAAATACTCAGCCCTGGGCATTTTCCAGCGAATTTGAAGTCAAATTTTGCAACATCGTATGAAGCAGGCGCAATGTAGTATAGGTTTTGAAACAGACTATAGCTACAAGCCAACAATCTTTATTTTTAGAATTATATATTTTTGTTAATTTTTCAAAGTCCTGTTTTTTTCTCTTAGTTTATATTTATATTGATTTAAGATGCTCCGTTTTCCATTCTTCGCATTTCTATTTGTTTTCTTCCTGGTGGTCCTTGTTATTGACGCTTCCCCTATATTTAAATATCAGGAACAGTTGGAAAAACTACAGAATATGTTCAAATGTGAGTAGTGCTAGATATGTGTTGCAGTCTAGGAATATAAGTTCGTTGTGGAATATGATCATTAAAAGGAAAATTCTAACTTAGTGATATTATTTGTTTACCAAATTCAGTAACATTTGATTTGTAGATCATCAATTTCCTGTGAACCGTAACCAAAGAATGATGTTGGCACCAAGTTACGAAGGGGAACGATGAAAGAAATGGCTACTCAATAAACATAAACTATCCTTTACTGTAGTCAAATATTACATGTTCAAAATAATTATAATTACTAATATAATTAATTTGTTTGTCTGTTCAAATATTGATGTTCCTTCTTTACTATTTATCTATGTTAACACTAAACTCCAGAAAGCTATGAGATTACTGATCACTGTAACACAAGGAATCTCTATTTCACGGTTTTACCAACAATTGAATTCCGTCATTCTTCTCCAATCACCGTATCCACTGTGATGAGGATGTATCTGGGTTGAACGAAAGAGACCCTACGACATCGGTTGATCGGTTTAAAAGCAAGAGTATCTTGATTCCCATATAACTCTTGAATTTTTCTACGACAGTATTTCCAATGATATATAAATGGACATGAATCATTGGATAAAATAATTCAGAATGTGCATCAAGATATGAGCACCTGAATATTTTCGCCCTAAAGGCGCGGCGAGCCGTCTTATAAAATGTTCTTCTCTAAAAACGGAGTCGAAAGTTTGACGTTCTGGATTGCACTTGTAGTTCGAAGGGTAGGTTACTATTTACAATGAATTAACACGCAGCAAACAAACAAACAAAAATGCAGATATAGATTTAAAAGGTCAATGATATCAGTAGCTTTCACTTAACTTCAATACGTTTCCACTCCAGAGAAGAACCGTTGTGCAATCGGACTATAGATGCAAACGGACGCTCTCGCTTAGTGTTGGCGCATTTTTTGCTCACTGAGTTAAAAATTAGAAAACGATAATAGAAGGCACAATGTGATATTTTCTTGATTTTTTTAGTATTTTTCCTTAGACTATCGTCTGTACTTTCATATAACACTATATAAAAATTAAAATATTGACTATGACACCTAGTTTTTTTTACGAAAAAGCATTTTATGGGTGCACAGTCCTTTAAAGCAGTCTTTGAGAAAGTCAGATTGTAGCAAATGCACCGAACGGTTATGCTGTGACTCCTTACTCCCAAAACTGGGTATTGCGAACTTCTCAAAGTCAATTGCAATTTGTTGGGTTGCAATTGCAATGTCCCATTTTATTTAAATTTTATATTTTATTTTTACTTTTATCCTTGTGAAACTGTTACTGTAATATAATTATTTGTTTTTAAGGTGTGCAGGTGATGAACTAAGGGTAATAACACAATGGGAGCTTATCTTAACAAACCAATAAAGGAGAAGGAGTCAGAGGAAGGTGGAAATGGCAGAGTGAAGTATGGAGCAACATCAATGCAAGGATGGAGAGTAAACCAGGAGGTATTCAGTTGTTTTCAGACCATTTGCTAAATATCTAGCTCATACCTATTAGTTTTTTTAATAATTGCGTTATAGGATGCCCATAACTGCGTTCTTGATTTGACTAACGAATGGCATCTATTCGCCGTTTATGATGGACATGGTGGAAGCGAAGTTTCGAAGTACACAAGTCTTCATCTTCCAGACTTCATCAAATCAAAGTACATACATTTTACTTAACTTTATTACATTGATTTTTAGTGATGTAATGTCTAAAGAGGACATGGCTAATGCAATCGCTAAGCTTTTCATTGACTTCGACGATAAGTTACGCTCAGAGGAAGTGATGAAGGAATTAAATGTAGGACATTGACTGATTCCGAGTTATGGTTGTATTTAGGGCATTGCTAATGAAGGAAAGCCAAAAAATGAAAATGCTGGAGAAGACAGTGACGATGAAGATGATCGCATTCAGACAATAGAAGAAAGTAATATTCCGCTAGAGGAGCTGTTGGCTAGGTGATTTTCGTATGCTTGTGCCATCACAAATTACTTTATAGGTATGGATGCACTATTGTTCGCGGTGGACCTAATGCGAAAATAGTATCGGGAATTGTTGACGCTGCAAATGCTATAAAGGTAGGGATTCCCTTGTGAGTCTAATAACACTCACAACTTTAGGAAGCCAGCGAATCGGAAGATGACAAGGAAAAGGAACCCAAGAAGCGTCTATGTAAATCACCCACTGGTGCAGAAGAAGAAGCTAAGCGTGCAAAGACTGAAGAGGGGGATGTCGATTCCACTGAAGCTCCCGCCCCGAAGTATATAAAATGATATCTTCTAATTTTATTGATATTTTAGGATCAAGTCCCGTAAAACAGACAAGAAGTCCGAGAACGGTGATCAAGAACAAGTGTGAGTTGTTTAAAAGAAAATTTTAAAAAACCGTCGGCATGAGTTTTTAGTTTCTGAATTATTTGTTGTAATAATGTAGATTGCAAAGCGGTGCCTATAGTATTTTGGTTACTTCACCCTTTGCAAAATAATGTTGAATTGCTGAGGATTTGCAAACCTTAACATTTAGAGAGAACGAAGATTCCGAATCTGATGAAGATTTTGACGAGACCCAGGTTGAGGAAGAAGATGACGAAGATGAAGAGGAGGGCGACGAGGAAATGGAAGATGATGATATTCTTATTCCCGGTGGCGGTGACACTCCCGGAGAAGATTCTGGAACCACTGCCTGCGTTTGTTTCTTAGGAGAGCGGAAGGTATTTTATCAGTAGATTGCAATGATAAAAGATCCCATTTTTAGATCGTGGTTGCTAATATTGGTGACTCGCGAGCTGTTCTTTGTCGTGCCGGTAAGGCCGTCGATTTGTCGGTCGATCATAAACCAGAAGATGATATAGAAAAGACTCGAATTGAAAATGCAGGAGGTGTTGTGAGCGAGGAAGGACGGTAAGCCTCATCACGAGACGAAATATCTATTTTTGTTTAGTGTGAATGGGGGACTAAATTTATCCCGGGCATTCGGTGATCACTGTTACAAGAAGAACGAAAAGTTGTCATTGGGCGAGCAAATGATTAGTGCGTTGCCAGATGTTCGTATTGAAGATCTCGCCGCAGAAGACGAGTTTCTAATTGTTGCTTGTGATGGAATTTGGTATGCTCAGTTATACTTTTTTAAATGTATTTTCACTAATTAGGAATTCTATGGAATCTCAGGAAGTAATTGACTTTGTTCGCGTTCGTTTGCAAAAAGGAGAAACTCCAAAAGCAGTTGCTGAACAGGTACTACAATTTTATGGCAGTGTATAATGTAATTTATAGTTGTGCGATAACTGCTTAGCAGATTCGACCGCTGGTGACGGTACCGGATGTGACAACATGACTGTCATTATCGCAACTATCAAGAATAGTTAGTCTGGTTGTTTTTTCTCTGATCTTTGTTTTTTTTTGACTCCCTGGAGTCTTTATTTGTGATCTATGCCCATGAAACATTATTATTTCGAAATTATCTGCTGTTCGCATTTAGAGGTTTAGAACTGTTTTGCTAAGTTTAATTTGGCACCGGTCGTGTTTCTTGTTTTTGACTGGTTTATAAATATTTCAATCTCTTAAGTATATTGTTAAAAAAAGAATTTATTTAGTCCCTGAGGTTGATACTATGTATTATAGTGAAAGGCTGTTAGACAGTACAATTGGCGGCTTCTGATATTTGTGGTGTGATTTCACTTAGTCCATTTTCTGAGGGTTCCGATTTCTTACAGTCCACCTCTTCTGGCTTGAAATTTTCTTCTACAAGGATTGCTCTTCTTGGTTGGTTTAACGGATTCTCCAACACTGAAATGAGGCCTACTTACTATTGTGATATACTGGTTAAATTGCTCTTACTTTTGCTTAATGCTTCTTCTTGATGACTATTGTAGTGTTGCTGCTGCTTACTCCTAAATTTCCATTCTTCTACAAAACATTGTTGGGAGTACTGTGGAAAACATTGTCGGAATAGAGCTAGCCATTTATTTTCCAAATCGGGACTGCTGTAATGGGTGTCTATTTCAAATATAATTATTTGCCAAGTTCAGAATTTCTTATAATTTGTACAAACTAAAGGGTTTTGTTATTTATAAACCAATTGCCCTGCAGAACTAAAATTATCTTTAGAATTTCATTTTCTATAATTTTAACTAAACTTACTAATGGTCTAGTGGCTCCGTGTCGCTTTTATGTGCATTGACAATATGCAGTTTTAATTTTGAATGGAATGCGGCACTGGTCTCGCAATGAGGACATTGCCATTGTCTTTGCGGACAGTGGGACTTTGCGTGGGACACTAAGGCGGTTCTCTTTGATTCGATCTGTTGCTGACACATCTGTAGAGTATGTTTCTGATTAGTTAGAGTAGTTTCCTACCTGACAATCTATTTTACCAGCTAATCTGTCTATTCTCGGATAGGTCCCAACAACGGCCGAAGATTTGCGTTGTGGAGGTGTAGAAATTGAGCTTGGAGTCATAGTGTTCATAGCCTTCATAAGAAAATGGTTAGATATTGGTTAAGAATGTTGTTTCAACTGATATTTATTTTGCTTCTTTACTTACAAAGTTGGGCATCATATGCATAAGCATCATAGTCTGTACAGATATATCACCATCAAGTACATTACCACCAGTACCATTTGTTACATTATTCTAAAAATTAATAAAATATGACTGTTTAAAAACAATTTGGTATTTGTGTACTCTATATAAGCAGGCCTCTCACGAAAAGCCCAAGCCCGGTCGGGCTTCTGGCCGGGCCGGGCCGGCCCGCCAACTTTTTCCAAAGCCCGGCCCGGCCCGATGAGAGGTCTGATATAAGTTGTTATTAATGAATTATACTCACATGTATATTTTGCATAGCATTTATATAGTCTTCCGTATTTTCCTTAGCTTCAGTTTGCATTGGAATGGCTAGAGCATCTATCATTTGATCTAATTCGTCCATTGGTAGATTCTCTGTAATCATAATTATCTACTATATGTATATTGATTGTTGGAATAATTCGGTAATAACGGTAATTAGAACGAATTTCAAAGGTTAAGTAAAACAAAATTCCCTTTTCTTGGAAGTCCTCCCGTTGTATTCAAAAGCATTTTAGAGGTATTATTGTAATGGTTCGGTCTGTGAATGTTATAATAAGATTACTTACCCATTATTTGTGGGAAGTATCTTCTAACATATAAATGAGGCTTTTGTGACACAGATGTCCTTACTACAGGTACCCATGGTTTATCTCCATGACGAATTGTGATGTGGAGCCGAACCCGCAGCTGAAAATGAACGGATTCAAAGTGCCAAGCCGATATTTTTTGCCAGCTATTTTTAACAATGCAATTGATAGTTGTAAAGAAAATGTGGAAAGTCAACGCAGTTTTCGAAATAGTACATTTATGAGGGTATAGTTTGCTTACAATCAAAAGCTTACAGAGTAAAGACCCCCTTTTAAATAAATGGCCTAACCAGTAAACTTTGTTAGTCGAGGAAATCTGTATAACTTAATCGGTAACAAAATTAATGCCTTAACAATTTTTAGTATAGTTTATGTTTTAGTGCACTTACATCTTCATAATTCACATAGTCACAAGCCCCACATTGAAACTGTTGATCTGCCTTATGAACAGCTCGAATGTGCTCTTCTATTGCAGTTTTGTTTAGTGGAACCTACAATGCTTTGTATATACATGATTTATTTCAGGTAATCTAGTTTATTATACTTTCGTAATAGTTTCTAAATAAAATTTCCTTAAATTGAACGTCATTTTGACCCGCCTCGCAACTTACCATAAACTGGCAACTATTACAATGTGTAGGCATATCTATATTCATTGAGTTGACCACTTTCTTTTCCCATCCAGAAGTCCCTTCTCTATCTTTTACTCCTCCATCCATTAACCATAACACATTAGAGTGTACATCATCCTACAACAAGAACAATTACATATTATAAGTATTAGTATAGTGGTCAGTAAACTAAATTAGAGAACTTAAACTGTATAAGTTACTAGCTAACCAACTATATATACCAGTAAGCTAACTAAATAAATAGACCACCCAACTATTTATTTAATATATTTATAGTTAATAAAGTATATCTCACCCAGTCTACTTTAGGGTAGCAGTCTCTAATGCTCTTCATTGCTTCGGCTACAGTTTCGGGCCTTCTGTTATCCACTGGATGTAGGTCTTGACCCGAATGTTGATGTCGAATATGAGATCGGACCTAATAGAAGAAGGTTATTCTAAGCTCATATCATAGAATGTACAAAGAGTTTTCTTACAATCGAACACTTAGCAGTACGTAGTTTTCAACTATTATTTTAATTATATTTTTCACAGAACTATAGTGTGATTCAAGATGAATAATGAAGTGTTACTTGCGTATTTTAAGGAAATATGGCGTAAATTTTCGATTTTCAAATACTTTCAGAGCCATTTTCAACAAGATTCTTCTTTAACACTCCATTATTATGTTGAATAGAACTATTTAATACTAATGCTTACTCTTCCGTTATCAGCATGGGTAAAACTGCATTCGGGAGCTGCACACTGCCATAATGCTACATTACAATGGGTCTTTAGGGTATGGATTGCGAGGTTTGTAACTCTATAATAAAGATTTATACGTTTTGTCACTCTTGTATTTGAAGTATATTGAAATATCAATTAATACTCTGGGTGGTCACACACTAAAAAAGCGGATGATCTTTCCTCATGTCAGGTAAGTCTAAGCCTTTTCAATAATATTATTATTTTTCTATTATTTTATGCTACTTTTAGCAACTTACTTTCTACAGCTGACATTTGTACCACACAATCTACACAAAATCATGCCACTGCCGGGTATTGCCGGCGCAGGCGAGTCGCTGCGCATTATCGGTTCCTAAGAATAGATCATTGTATTTAATTTAATAAAGATATTAAATGTATGAAGAGTTTGAAAGGTAAATTCTATTATGTTGTTGAAAATGCACTGCTCATACAATCTCCAGGAGAAGATTGTTATATGAAATTAACTTTAAAACGAAGTGTTTTTATAAATCTTTTGACATTATATTAATAATGTTATAATTATTGTAATTAACTAATACCTGGGGAACTTGGTGAGACGTTTCTAAGAAACCTGCTCGTTCTAATGCTGCCATTTCATTAGGTCTAAATATGCTATTCAACATTTCCGATACTTCAACAGGACCAATTGGCTTGTCTTCTTCTAACATTTTTTCTTCAGACCTAGAATGAATTATTCTATTTTAATAAGTTATTAAATTACTGTATTTTAAGTATTGAAGACAGTTTAGAGTTTTTCCACAGGCTCGCAGATGCCATAACCTGTCAATCAGACAGTGTATGCGCCATGAATTTTAGGCGCCGGTGAATTCAGCGCCGGCGGTTTCAGCGCTGGAGATTTTAGCGCGGAACCCAAATAAAGGTATTCACTTCATAATTTTTA
>JAQGAV010004140.1:0-10905 GCA_034691345.1 Phasmarhabditis papillosa | reverse complement strand
CTCGCTTGACTACTTTTCCTTATAATGGTGAAACAGTTTCTTATAAAAGTAATCTTCCAGCGTCAACTTAATTTTGGTAAATCTGTTTTCGAAACTCTTTAACTAAAGTGTCAGGCAAGCCACTATACGTTTTTGATTCAGCTTTACTATAGTAAGAAGAAACCCAAAATAGAATAACAAGTAATTTTAATAAAACTTTATTTAACATATTTAATACATAGGAGATCACATAGGAGATCGGCTTCGGCTCTTGTCTCAACAGGAAGGATGGGTCATTAGTCTTCTGAAATTAATAAATTAGAATGTTACAGTAATATTATGTATTTAAGTGCTTTCCAAAACACAGAGACACCTTATAACCGTTACAATACTACTATTGAAATAATGAATAGATTTTTCATTAAACTTAAGAGCAAATAGAATGAAATAGAAACCTACCATCCGGGTTTGTTCCATTGTAGTTGTCCTTACTTGGAATGCCAACCATCGCCGTTTCGAAGGTGAAGACGGTGACCGTACCTACCAGATCAGAGATCAGAGACGGCAGAGCCTCCGGGTTGTTGACAGCCATTTTGACGAAGTTCCAGACACCTACTTGGTTCATTAAGTAGTGTGTAGGGTCCAGTCCTCCGATAAGCAAAATGGTGCAACACAGCGAGTGGTACGAGCAGGTAGGCCCAACTTGGGCTTCGTACTCACTGCTGTACCCGTAGATCAACTGCTCGCGGACAGTCTTTGTGTCCATGGCCTAAATTTTAATGATTGAAACAAATTCAGTGGTCATACAAGTTAGTTTACTTAAGTTTGTCGGTAAATTAAACTTCCATTATATAGTTCCATGCGCAAGTTTTTGTCAGAACAATACTATTGTAATAGTTTTATTTTGTATGATGTCCAAAAAAGACAAATACACAATAGCGGAAGCCTATGTATACCACCGCGCTCAGAGGTCTTTTGTTTGTTATAGACTATATAAGCGTTATAAGGAATTGAAATATGAGAGATTCTGCTTGAACAATATGAGTATTCCAAATGTTCCAGGAAATGATAAAGCAGACGGAGATATCCAGTCCCGACAGAGAGTCACTACAACGAGCAAAAGAAGCAGTACCAAAAAAGACAAATACACAATTGCGGAAGCCTATGTATACAAACGGATAACCAGCTCTGAGTAGGACTATCGAATAATGGCGAAACTATTTTTGATAATTTTGGTAAGGGAAATGGACTGAATGAGTATTTTCATTCCGTTTTTACAGATGATAATAATAATCCGTTTACGGAAGATAAAAAGGGAGGTATTTTATTAGATTCAATCGATACGTCACCTGCTCGAATATATTCATTCTTATCTAAAACTCAATCTAACTTGTCTAGCGGCCCTGATTAATTCCTTCCATATTTTATAAAAAGCTTTATAAGCCTACTACCACCACACCTAACCCGAGAACAATCTATTAATCTAGCAAACTATTAAGTTCAAGAGAAATATCAACAAATTGATCGATGCAAATTTAGACTTGATTCAATCTTTTGATACTACTAAAATCTAACCTTCTGAAAATCTAATGTACTAACATTGCTTGCGTTATCATTTCGCATTATTTTATTTTTTTGTTATTATTCAAAAAGGGGTTAACATGGTCTTATAAGACCATCTCTCCCCTTCCATAGGTATTATACGCATTGTTTCATTCATTTGTATTGTATTATTTTGTTTCGTATAACCTTTCGTATTGTTTCGTATTGTTTCGTATTGTTTCGTATTGTTTCGTATTGTATATGGTGAATTAACTTTTCATTCATTCATTCATACAAGTTGAGCCACACAAAAAACCGTAAAAAAACACAAAAAAAGGTTAGACATTTTTCTCGTTTACCCCACCTACCCGATCGGCGTTGCTATTATAAATAACAACAACTTCTTCATTTGGCTTCCTGCTGGCGCAAACTACGTGCCAACGTCTACCAGGACGCCTGTAGCCCAGAAACTGGATACCATGATGTCCTTCCGGTACCGCGAAGCGCTAAAAATTTAACATAAACCTGTCTAATATTAACATTAATTGGCCCAGTGGATAGAAGCTTTGCCTCATAATCTCGAGGTGGATGGTTCAATTCCGCCCCGAAGAAAGAATTTTTGCAAATTTCTGATTCGCCGCATCCGCTCCCCAGGTGCTGTGCGATGGAGTCCTGGCTCCCTATGGTCCCTTCGTCTCACATCATCCCCCAATAATCTGTGATCTCGTGTTTCGTAAAATAATATAAAAAAACAATCTTTTAAATTAATTATTAACAATAACATAGTTCTAAAGAGATGACTCACATTCAGATCTTTTACTCTCACCAGACTTCGATAGGCCTGCAATCTGGCCTCCATATTTCGCCTTCAAGACAGCCATTGCCTTGTACAGGTAAGGCCTCATCAAACCATTCTGACGATACTGCGGGGGGAGGGTTCCATATTGTAGTGTATCCTCCTCGCTAAAAATAATAACATTATATATGGTTATTCATGAACGGGTTTCCGCTTGTTTTCATGTGAGCAGGGCTCATAATCCCATTAAGAGCTAAGACCTTACAGTAATTATAACGTTAAACGGGGTAGTATTTTATTTTATAGCACTTAGCCTTGAAATATATAATTTGTCGCTGACAAAGTGGGAAACATAAAGCTCTTTGCCTCTCAAAACATAAGGTTAAAACGTTGGAAAAACGCTTTTGGGGGGCGCAGTAAAGATTCTTTTTTTAGTTTTTTCTTATTTTTATACGTGTAAATATAGAAATAGGCATACCTGTGTATTTCACGTATCCCAATGGTACTGTTGTTGGAGTGGTCCGTGGAGTGGCTCTTCTTTGTACTAAACTTCTTTCCTCTCTAGAAACAGCAAAATTGTAAATTATAAATTCCATTAATAATTCGCTATTTAATGAATGACTTGCAAAAGTAAAACAGTTATATATAATAGTAAACCTACGTGAGTTGAATGCGGCATTTTACTTTCGAGAGTACTCTAGACAGAATATAGTTAACGATAACAATAGGATCGGCTATTTATGGAGTTCTGGAGGATGGGATCTTTCATTGTTCTTGAGATTGGGATATAGAGATTCTGTGCGGGAACGGCGGCATGACTGAAGTTCTATGGGAATTGTACTTCTTCCATTCTGTTTGTAAGCTCAGCATATTATATTATTAAATTATATGTATAAAATTGGTTACCATATAATTAAAACTGATAATTATTACTACAAAATGGTTTTAAATGTCGATTTATCTTTATCCGCAACCATTTTACAGCTCTTTGAACCCACAATTTGCAGAAGGTTACTGAAAGCGGTACGAACTCTGAGTGGTGCGTGCGCGTTGCTGAAGGAGCTTGGCCGCAGGTCTCTATTTAAACCGTTAAACCAGCAATAAATCTGATTGATCGTTCTCGTTGAAACAATAATGCTCTAGTATTGAACACATTATATATAAGAATAAAAAGTAGATTATAATAACAAAAACAAAGCTTAATCTCAATATAGTTATAGTTATTTTAAAAGTTAGCCTATAAACTGTTCAACTGAACTGAGCTTGCGATTACTTTCGTTTGTGGAACCCTTTCAATCGTTCAATCCATATAAATAAATAATAAATTCCTATATATTGAAATATATTTGAAAGTCTTTAGTTTCTTAATTAAATTCGATTGAATATCGGCCTTCCCCTTTTGGTTTCGAATACTTATCCTAGGTCTTAGGTCTTTATGTTTAAAAACACCATCTTATAAGTAAGACAGGTCTATTAAATCGCGGCACGGCACGCGGCACGGCAATTTTCGGCTCAATAAATAAAACAGTAAAACTTCCATTATTATTATAAGAACTTTTATCCAATCTTTGGTATAGTTCGATCAATGTTACTTCCATCTATAATTAGTAATAAAATGTGAATAATACTATGAAATATTTGTTATTTTTTGTGACTGGAAACATTATGCTCAAATGCTTGCTTTGCCGATAACTTTTCAGGTTTGAAGGCTAGCGCTGCCAAAAAAGTTCTTATGTGGGCTAAGGCGTTCAAGCCACACAAGTTTAAGAATGAACGCTAAAATAAATTTTGCGGGAAAAATCCCTAACTAAACAAACCAAGAATGCAAATAAGACCTTTATCGTTTTCAAGACATTAGACTTGTTGTATTGCTCCCCAACGATTTGCTAATTCAATCCGTCAGAAATGAACATAGGTACTTAGCCCAAATCGGGTCTTTTTGAACTTCCAGACTCATGTTTCATGAAATACAAGTCATTGACGGGAATCTGATTAATAAGTGCTTCATACGCAGGAGTTTTGTAACTATATTAAACTTGGTTACTAGAGGGAATCTCATTAATGTAATGCTGCGCGTCACATCCGAATCTCGTTAATTCAAATTTCACAAGTCTGTGTAAGGTTCAAATTCAATATTTTTTTACCAAATGTTCAAAATGATTAATTTGAAATAGACATTTGGCATTCTGAATCTGCAACGTATATTCAAACCTATCAACCTATCTCGAATGTAAACACACATTGGTGGTAAAAGACGGAGAGGGCTAACAGAAAAAAGGAGCAGAAAAAAGAAAGGAAAGAGCCTTAAAAACTCATCAAGAACAGAAAAGCAGGATATGCCTACTAATTTCTTACCTGAATATGAAATATTGTTACCGTTTTCTTATTGTTGCAAATATATTTCCAATTTATTTTATTCCAAATAAATGTTATCGAAAATTAAGCTTACAAAGTCTTGAAGGTTTGAAAAGTTCTGATAATAATAGTGAAAAGTTTTATTATTTTATTTATTAAGCCAATAATTGCCGTGCTGCGGTGCCGTGCCGCGATTTAGTAGGTGTATTGCCGCGCCGTGCCGCGTGCCGTGCCGCGATTTAGTAGCACCCAATTAAAACCCACTTGGACTTTTTAAAGGACTAACTTAAAGGACGGTCCAGTTACTGATGGAAACGGATTCTTTTTTATATTGATATGATCAATTAGAGAAAATTAATAAAACCAACAAATCAGGCAGTCTATTATTTGCGCGAATTCTCGAAAATAGCGCAAAAGTTGTCTCAATATCTTTACTTTTGAATCCAACTATGAATTAAATCCGTACAAAGACGAGTATTTCTGCTATAAAATAGGCTGTAAATTACTCTGTTATGAGTTCAATGAACTCACCTTAGATGGTTGATCTAAGGCCATCAAGAAACTTGCTGCTGTGCATACTAATATAAAGATCCGAATAAACTCAGAGTAATATAATGTATCTTCTTTCATTGGAGTTGTTGCATCTAGTACATAAAATCCAAACCCCAAAAACTGTAAAATCATTTAATTAATTTGTATTTTATATTTTCCGCAGTGTATACACAGATTTTTACAATCAAATATCTAACCTCGTTTAAAATTTTAAGGTAATAAACCATTCCAAATTAAATTTATGCTATAATTTTCAGTTAAACAAACTATTAAAAAATACGGGAAAGTTAACGCTTGCCCTGTATTTAAAACCACTTCCGCCCGAAACGCACATTCGCGGCCTGGTTGGTCCCGCAGCGCAATTGATTTGCCTGCGTTACGCTAAAGCCTCGATCGCCATCGATTATTTGCCGATTTCGCAATACTTTTCACTGTTGTGTTATGATGCGTTATTAGCACTCTGGTTGATCAGATACGGACCAATCTACCAGCCGCTCCCAGCAACAGATGCCCATTTTTGCTAGTAGCGGCTGGGTAGGTGTTGGTAAACGCTGGGTACCGGCAATTACCAGCGGTATCTGCTGGTAATCGCTGTTATCGGGTTGTAATTGCCGGTAGCGGCTGGTATTGCTGGTAGCGGGTGGTAATGGTCCGTATCTGATCAATCAGAGCACGTTGACGTTTCTTTACTTTTGTCAATATATTGTAAATGATTGTAAATAAACTCCTTATTTTACTCTCTATTTGTTATTGTTTGAGGAATCTGTGTCAGAGCATAAGAAGTTGCTGAATGACCTGGTGCACTCTTGGTTATGACTTTCTTGTGTTTCTCTTTGGTTTATATAGTTTGTTGTCCGCTCCATCTGTTGCGAAGACCTCTGCTGTCATATCGATGGAGGCAAAGTTACTCACGTTGATTTCGTCATGAATATTTCGGCTTGTTGGCAGGAACTTTGCCCGAAAATTATGCAAATATCAGAAAAAATGGGTAAGAAATTAGTTATTTTATGGCATTTTGGGCTTATTTAGCTGTCAAACAAAAACTTGATTTAGAATTGTTTGTAGCCTCCCTCTTGCAATTAAGATAAAAAAGATTTTTATTTAAAACTAACGAGCATATTCAGTATTATTTGTAGTAAAACTAGATATTTTCCTTTTTTCCGAGTGAATAAACCATCGTAATCATGACGCCTGCAATAAAATTTATATAGTAAATTGTGTCTTTAAATTGAGAGGTAAATCAAGCACTATTTTATACACCCGCGCAAAGACAAGCACCCGCGCCTAAAAAGTAGCTTTTGAGGCTGACTATACATCAAAAAATAATAATGATAGATTAAAATAGTTAAGCTTTGATACATTAATTTTGATTCAGACTATGGTAAACTTTGTTAGGTTAGAAAAAACTATGTTATCATCATCATCATTTCATATATTTCAGGAAATACTTTTTTTGCTTTTCTGAAACAAACCCTGAGTCATCATCTTTGTCGATGAAGCTAAGTTCGTAAAATAATGAGAATTTAATAGCTGTTTTGTATTGTTTGCATTCTTCATAACTTTCTTTCAGAGAATTCCACGTGAACTTGACGTTTTCTACTAAAATATTCAATATTAATGCTATATTTTATTTTATTCAGATTGGAATCGTTTTGAACACAAACAGAGAACTATTTTTTGTTCAGTAAAGGTTCCTATCAGGGGAACGGCTTACAGTAACATTTTAAAAGTTTAGTATATTGTCCCAAAGTACGAGCTAAAAAAAAATTCAGTAGCTGAAGGCAGGTTGCTTTCTTTTAAAAGACTACTTTAAAATGATATCACCGGGAAACTTTCTTTTTTTGTCCTACGCCTCATAAATATATTTATTTCCGTAGGACACATTTCAGCAACCTGACAAGAGGAACTGTTTAACTAGTTAAAAATCAACTAACCCGTTATCATAAACGTTTCTCCACAGAGTATGTTCAACTTTGCAGCAATAGAATTCCAAGATGTCTGCTCCATTGCGGTATTTTCGTATGAATTGTGAGAGCTGTTCCATAGATTTTCCTCTGATTTTACCAAACGTATCACACGCTTACAATATAATTCAAGTGGATTCTCTTCCATAGCTGAAAACTAATCATCAAAATTAGTGAGTTAAATGCAATAGTATGGAGAAGAATGATATTAGAGCACGTGTTAAGTAACATCAGTCAGTCTTTCTAGAGACGCTAATTTTTCAGTGACCTGATCGATAGTGACCCAAGTGCCTCATATAACTCCCAATACAACGTATATATCGATTGAATTCAAAGTAGAACAATAACACTATTAGTTAATATGAAACAAAATATACAAACATACATATATATTCGCAAACTTAAAAGTTTTTTATGTAAAATCTTGCGGATGTTTTGTTTTTACATCTATTTTATAGTCGGTATATTTGATGAGCTCAAAGTGGCACATATATGTTTATATAAGAAATAATAATTACTTCAAATGAGCTTATTTGCAAAAAGTAAAATTGTTTGTTTTACTGCAGTACTGCATTTCTGAAAGTTCTTTCAGCAAGCCACGATACAATGTTGCATCGTGTTAAGTAAATAAATAATATAAATTGAATGTATATTTCTTATTTGTTAAGGTTTTGAGATTATTTCGGGTAAGGGCGGGTATAAATGATCCGTTACTTTCTAGAGACGCTAATTTTTCAGTGACCCGATCGATAGTGACTCCAGTGTGCTATAGAACCCTCATATCGATTCAATTCAAAGTAGAACAATAAAACTAACATTAACATAAGAAAAAACATAAATATTTATTTGGGACCTTTTAAAAGTTTTATTTGTTGAAAATATTGCACATGTTTTCCTTTTTACGTCCTCGCTAAGCAGTGTTGCTCATTTTTGGAACTCACTAGGTTGAGTGGCTATTTCCAACGAATCCCAAAATCTCAGAGTAAGAATTGTTGGAGTTTCTATTTACTATTATTTTATGTTTACTGGTAGTGCCCCAGTGGATATAATTATTTAAAAAAAAGATAACTCAATCCTTAGAACCCAATTTTCCGTTAGTTACCGTTTTTTCATAATCATTGAGTAATATCATGATCATTGCGGATCACTTTGGTTGACTCTTGATTATAATTTAAAAATAACTAAATAGACTTACAAAAAAAGAAACACTGGTTCTCAACTCTACAAAAACACGTATTAGTCACTGACAAAAATATTACAAGCGATAAAATGTACAAATTAACAATATGTATGTAAAGGCACCATAAAATAAAAGCAAAACCAGAAGCAATGAACGATTCAGCATACCGTTACATATAATCGTGCGGCATTCTGCCCAAGTCTAGCGAACCAGCTGATTGTGAGCCAGGCCGCCCCAACGGGTTACTCCACTGTAACCACTCAGATCCGATGCATACACTACAATTGTCGGGATATTGTGAACATTAGGAAAGAAACTTTCCTCCTCAGACAATATAAAATAGATTTTAACAGATATGCCGTGGGGTACCAATGGATCCAAGTGCAGGGTGGCAGAAATTTCAAACGGCTATAACTTCGCTTAAAGGCACGGTACACCCAAAAATTTCTTGCTTATATTTTTCACCCATTCTATAGCACAGTCGATTCTAATACGAATATTCTAATTTATTCTAACATAATATTCTAACGATTCTAATACCATACAGTATCCGACCAAACTGCTACCAGAAACGGCCTTGCTTCCCCCCAAGTTCCCCCCAACCTAGTTAGTTGAACATTTAGTTATTTTGGTTATGGAAAAATAAAGTAAACAGTTATATTTTCGCAGTTTCGCAGTATATTTTACATGTGAAACACGGATATTAGGCTTAGGCACTCGGAAAACACTGATATTATTCCGGAAAACAGTTTTTCAAAAAATATAGTAAAAATTCGGAATATTTAAAAAAAGTTCATGTGTTCTTGGAGAAAGATGCACTATATTATCATAAAATTGTTGATAGATCAACAATCGATTGTATTTTGATATATTCAGTCTTTAAAAGTTGCCTTAAATTTGACATCAGCGGCAAATTCGTTAGCTCTTCAAGTTTCTTCAGTTTATAATTAAATAGGTTTTGAAGTTTGACTTTATCAGAGTAATAATTAAAGCAACCCTGATTCCAATGGTCCCTCTTTGTAAAAATACTCCACAAAAGTAACATACCTGGCTACTTTCATCCGACTTTCTCTTTTCTTTATTTCATCATGACATTGATGGTCAAAAAATGGCTCTTTGTCAGTTATATAATCATAATCATAACATAGGTATCCTCCGCTCCATCGGCACATTTAGGATCACAGCGATGTAAGGATATATTCAGTTACCGATCCTCCATCAAAAACATCAAGAACGTCAAATCGTTAAATTACTGAAATCCTTGATTTCCGGCGGCGACGAGCTTGCCAAATCTCAGAAAATTTATAGCGTGAGGTTTCTGTTTCATTTGTGTTTTTTGCTGATTGGATGTGGGCAGAATCCGTAAAATCTCGGCCGGACGACTTTTCCATAAAATGCGGGCCGACAACGAGGACTTCTGCATATGAAGGCCGAATAAGTTTTGTCGAATAAAAATTTCGTGTTCCAGTCGACTTACCTGTGCTAACCTTTGAAGTGACACATAAAGTTAGAAGGGGAGAAGGCTGTTTCCACAGCCTACAAGTTGGTATAATAAAAATGGTGCACTGTGTTCACTCGACTGGGGACCGTTAACACATTTGTCAGCTAAACCAAGCCTGGCCGGCATAGGCAGATTTCTAAAAAACAGGTTAGGCTAGAGCCGGTTGGCAGCTCTGACTTCTAGGGACTATTGCCAATTTCAATTTACTAAAATATATACCTCCAAAACTAAAGGAACCACTCGACCAAAAGGATTAGTTTGAATGGAAAGTCAAATTTAGAAAGAAGTTGTTTAGGTCGTAACTATAAAGTCTGTTTCAATAATCACGGGCATGAACAGGGATGGACATCAATCTTCTCACTGGTAACATTTTATGGTCCCTTCAGCTTGGCTCGGGTCGACTTAAAGTTAGGTAATAATTACATTGGAACAGGCACTCTTCTGATCTGCTAGTTTACAATAAAGTAGAAAAGAAGAATAAGAAAGCACCAGCGGGTGAAAGGGTTCCATTATAGAAATCGGAGGTGATCATATTGAAACTGTACTCGAAGTGATGGTAGTGTTTGTCGTTACATGTCTGAAAAGAAATTGTAGACTAAATTAGTAAACTTGAACATTGAACAGGGTTTGCAGTTTAGTTGATTACTTCCAGACTCTCATAAGACTAGAGTTCAGATTAGCCGCAGTAGAATAGGAACACTGGCATTACAGCAATTGGCCCCCCGGGCGAAGGTCTAGTTTTTCATTTGGGATTTATAAAAACGTCTAATTTAGTTTTACAATAAAATGTCACAAAACTGAGATTACACATCCGTATACAAAATATATTTTACTAGACATACCACAATTACTACTCTGACTATTTTATAGAGAAACTGTGAGATTAGGTCAACATTCATTATGAAGCGTAAAAAAGTGAATTCCCTTAACTAAATCTCTACTGATACCAATCCATATTCGTACTGTTTTCGTCGGCAACATACATAAAATCCCTTTTAAACCGTAAAACAAACGAAATCGAGGATGTGAAAAGTAG
>JAQGAV010004139.1:0-10905 GCA_034691345.1 Phasmarhabditis papillosa | reverse complement strand
GATCTAATTGAACATTTAGTTATTTCGGCGTTTGGAAAAATAAATTAAACAGTTATATTTTAGCAGAATTGGCATATTCCTATTATCACGACTATCGTTAAGACTATACTTTACATTTGAAACACTGATATTTGGCTTAGGCACCTGGAAAACACTGATATTATTCCGGAAAAAAGTTTTACAAGAAATAATGAAATTTTTCGAAATAATTTAATGAAGTTTGTATTTTATTTTAGATAGGTGAGCTATATTATCATAATAGTAGTTGTTAGATCAACAATCGATAGAACCTCAAAAAATTCTTCGATTTCTGATCTTTGTTTTTTGAACTTGGGGGAACTGTCGCATCTCCAACACTAATTAGTATTCTTCAGGAAAAGTTAATCGGGCAATATAAAAACAGCATTATAAAGCAATTTGGTCATTTTTTCTTTTTTCGCTTTTAAAACAAAATTGTTCGATTGATATACTTTTGGTATGAAATGATTAAAATAATATTTATTTATTTCGATTCAACTTTTCTAAATATTGTATCTTTCAGTTAAATGAGACTGTTTCTACTCTTCTTATTCACTTTCGCTATCTTTACAACTACAACTACTGCACTGTGTTTACGCGGTAGATGTGACCATCAGTGTGGTGGAGTCGGTTCAGGAGTATGCAGGGCCTTAGCAGGCGGAAGATGTGATTGTAGAAAATGAAGCAGTTATCGTATTATAATAAAGAATTGTTCCTATGATGAAAGTAAAGTTAGAATTCTATACGCATTTTATGCAACTATAAAACAGAGTCCTTGATATGTAGAACCCTATGAAACGACTACATTCACTGTCGGTGTAGGATAGTATAGTTAAATCGATCGTCGTTGTGAGATTTGAAAAATGATGCTTTACCAGCGGAAACTCGACAACTGAACCTCAGTGGAAGTCATACTTCTCTTTCCTACGGTACATCATTCCGCGAAGTTGTTATAGTCTATAACACACAATAGACCTCAGAGCGCGTTGGTATACGTAGGCTTCCGCAAGTGCGTGTTTGTCTTTTTCTGGATATGATACAAAATAAAACTAATAAAATAATATTTGTTTCTGGCAACAAACAAAAATTGCGCATAGAACTATATAATAGAAGTTTAATTTTGCCACAGAAGGAGTGATTTTTGAAACCCTACAATGACTATTGGCGTTTCGCTCGCATTGAGTAAATTCAAAAAAGTTAAAACACAAGATAACATATTTATCTTATATGAATTACAATAATAAATTGAACTGTTTACGTAAATGAATGCCCCTAATCCTCTGCTGAACGATAAAAACATATATATGTAAAATATAAAGCCAAAATAATAATACTATGGAATTCTTCGAACTTTCACTAATGCATTGAAATCAACATGCACAAGAGTAATGCGATAAATCGAAGTTGTGTAAACTAAAAGCTTTTTGTTAGAAATTGCTGGATAATAGTTCTGTCTATGCAAGTATTTCCAGATTAATCACGTTTTCAGTTGTAAAAGTTAAATATATATAATCACTTAATTAAACCTACTTGGAGGCAGACGTTTTTAGTGTGCTGTTCTCTATAATGTAGTCTCTTGTGAGTTCGCTGTTTACAGACTCAGGGGTCACCGGGATTACGGTACTTGTAGCTTCAGGACTCATTATAGTACTAATCGTTGTGGGAATAGTAGTGGCTGGAGTGTTGATAGAGGGTAAGAATGGCTCCACCAATTCTGAAAATAACAGATATCTGAAGTCAACGTAGCCGAACATTATTTTCAATTCAGATAGTTCGTGATGGTCTTTGTTTTTTGTGAAACATTATGTCTTTAGTTACTCTTCAGAATTCTTTAGAGCAATGTTCATCTAACGTATCTCTGATCTTTTTCGGATTTAGTCGATGTCCTTCGACGAAAAACATTTTATCTAAAAATTAGAATTAACAAACAAAATCTGGAGCTGGTATGCCAGCAGTTGCAGCGGCCATATCCTGGCATTTCGGAGTCAAAGTCAATCCTCTTTGGCTAAGATGATCGGCACATTTTGCAACAAGTTCCTAAAGTACGTATATAACAGCCACAATTTTAAATATTACAAAATGTTTAACAAGTAAATCAGCCAACCTTGAACTGTTCTGGTGATCCGTCAAAAGCGAGTGATCACATTTGATACTGGATTGTTCTATGAATGGAATACCGTGCATAAGGCCGTACATTCCACCTCTGACAGGCTTTGCCTGGAAAATGAAACCATATAATTTATAATTAAAACATGTTGCGTCAGCTACCTTCTAAGAATCTCATATGCTAAGAGACCCACCGTTTCCGGAATATCCTCGTACAATTGCCAAATAGTAATTCCCGTCGTTTCACACTTTTCATTCAACTGAATTGAATTAAAACATCTGAAATTGTAGTTATAACTTTGTTGTATTCTTATAGCTGTTACGTTAAAGTGCCAATTCTATCTGTAACTTCTGCTACCTCCAAATAGGCGTCCAAGCACCGGAGAGAAGTAAAATCAAATTCTTCTGAATATTTCAATGACACTTCTGAAATGACAGCAAATGTAAGCCGCTTAAGCATTTTTTTGTACCATTTAAAACTTTTAACTTTTAATAAACTTATAAACTTAAACACGCTCTACAAATAGTTATATTTAATTTAGCAGTAGCTCATTGAACCTAATTGTAAAAATGTTGAAATTGTATAGTTTGATAATAAATGATAATCTATAATAACATGATAATCTAACGTTTACCTTCAATCTTTTTTGGAGAGAGCTTCATTCCTTCAGCAAAGAAACCAACTTCTCAAAATAACAATATATAAATATTTTATGAACCGTATCTAACCAGCACTGGACGTAACATTCTTTTGACATTGCTCCGTCAAGTTCGTTTCCAGTTCTGAATCTGTCGTTTTTAGTCTAGCACATAGAGTGAGAATACGCTAAAAAGAATTAGTTTATATATAATAATTATTGTATCTTTTGACCTAATGCTAAATTAATCTGTTATTACTTTAATTTTTGAGTTTCACTATTGCAGGTTTGACAAAATTCAATTGACGGTAATGAAGAGCTATTTTAACGTTTGTCTTACTTTGTTCCCGCTGTTTTGGTTGGTTCAGAAATGGTATACTTCATCATTTATTTAGTAAAACAAAAACTACTAACAAACCTCAATATTCGCTAAGGATCCGTCGAAATATACAGGCTTCGTTGAATAGAATTTACATGTATTTATATTCGAAAATGTCTTTTGACCATAAAGTTCATAATCTACTTCCATAAACTAAAATAAGTATTACACAACGCACACAAAGAAATAATAAATGAAGTCAGGAGTAGACAACCTCTAAACTTATTTGAAACAGGTTCTCAAAGGCCGAATATAACATTAGAACATAGAGAACTGTTTTGTATAAATTTTGTCTTAGGAAACGGCATACGTCTGTTTATCTTGCTTTTCCATAATTATGAGAACAATTTATGACAGAACATAATACCGTCTTTGGTAGCATCGTACCTCATTCGGAATGTCTTCTATAGAATGTAGTATTTGAATATCAGTCGTTTGACAATTGACATCAAACTCTATAGAGAAGTAACAACTAATATAGGTTTAACAAATGTGATGTTATAAAAAGTAATCTAACCTTTTTGTCGTGTTATATTTGGTTATAACTGTAGTATCACTAGTATCTAAGCAACGAAGTATCTTGTTTCCAGATACAGGTAGAAATAGAACGGTGTAAAGGACTGAATGTATAAAAAGGTATTCGTTAGGCAAGTTAGTATAGTCGGATTCAAAAGCAATAAGGCCGTGTAGGATGCGTATTTCTTCATTTTTAATACTGCGCCTGCTGGCATTCCCAACTCTCTAGGGTTCATTGTTATAATTTATTTTAATGATGCAATTGATCACGCAAGTAGTTAGTCGATTCTTGTACAACTATTTTCCTTTGGTAATATGAAACTCCACAAAACCAAAAACAATTTTAGCTAGGCCATATTTGGATAAAATTATGTTTGAATGAAAAGTTCAAAAAACTTACCTAGAATAAACCCCTGTAAAAACATGTTCTGATAAATTAGACAACCGTTCTAAGTAAGTGAGACCGCCCATGTGCTGATTCTCTTTGACAATGAAAGCATATGGTGCACAGCTTGTAGTTTGTTTATATTTAGAGGAATTGGAGAAGTTATTCCCGACGTCAAATTGGAAAAAAATAGTCAGAAAGTAGAGCTTATCAACAGTCATCAATGGTTATTGATTCCAGATGCATAATAAAACATTCATGGAGATTGTTTATTTATGGAAAATAGAACATTAAATGCATTATTCTAGTATAAAGACCTCACGAACCAAGTTTTAAAGGCTTCGAACTTATCGAAGTAGCTTTAAAATATTTCTATATATATATAATATTTCCTTAAACAGAAACTTTTTGTGAATACTCAAAAAGTTTTTCGGGATACAAAAATGTTTATTTTTCAATATTCTTACAAACATTTCTATAAACACTAGCAACTTTCTGTAGACCGTAGGCGGTAAAATGCATATTGTCCGTAAAATATTCAAGTCCATTTTCTTCATTATAAAAGTGAAATGTGTTATTTTTCATAAATACCGGCATAATATCAATAAGTTTGCATTTAGTACATTCTTTTGCTAGAAGAGACATACGCTCACGAGCCAGCATATATGGAATACGAACATCTAATAAATATTCCTAAAAGTACAGAATAATACAAGATTCATTTAAAAACTTTAAATACTTTTTGGACAACGGACTCACAAGAAGTTTATAAGAATGATAATGTGTTTTATTTTTGAAACATGCCTGCGCAATAGGATTTCCGTCCCTCAATCCTGCATTTATTGAATTCGTGAAACTATGGGAAATTTGTCGTGGAAAAGCATCCAAAATGAACACCTTCTCAATGACGTTCTGAAAAATGTTTCTTCTAAAATTAAGTAGCAGTTCGTGATGTTTGATAGTTTGAGAAGTGATGCTCAAACATTTGGATTTGTCCTTTTTGATAAACTGGGAATATCAACGAAATTTAATTTATGCCTTGTTCCAGTACGGTCATCAGCTTTAGTGGAGACGATGACCAGTAGATGTATTGAGTTCTAGATTAGGTCGGTCAGTTTTACAATGCTAACCTTTTCTATTCTTCTTAGTAACTTTTTCTCCATCTTTAAAATTGTATCAACAGTACCTTTAGTTGGTTGCATGGAAGTCATCTGCCTGTAAAACAATTTGTTCTATATGAATGGATGAATGTATATTTGACAAAAAAGCGCTGAATAATATAAATTCTTCTTATAAAACCAACCGCGTGGTTATAAAAAGAATATCTGGTTGCATGTTGGCTACTGCTTCTTGAAACTCTTCAGTAGTATTCCTGCACTCGTTATCCCAGGCACCGGAGTTCTCGAGAACTTCACAGCCTAGAATAGGCCACTACAAACTGACATTATATGGGTAACAATTAATGATAAACTTTTGCTTTGTTATCAACAGACCTTGTTTGGAACACTTGGTTCGTCTTAAAATACAAATAATGTCTATAAAGTAACACCAAAATTGTCGCAGCTGTGCACTTCATTCCAGTAATTTATTCAGGAAATAATGTACATTGTCAAAATTAATAAAAATAATGAGGCCCATCAACAATTACATAGCTCATTTTGAAGGCAAACCAGTTTAATTGAATTGAAGCTGCTTCATTGCGAATCAGAAGTAGGGTGGGAATTCCCTGGTACTCGAATCCGTCCCTCCCGACCAGGGAAGAAAAAAAAAGAGAAAGACAAACATTCCTGGGAACCCGCCCTAAACTAACCCCGTCCATTATCGACTATATCCTACCCTTTCTTGAGTACATAGTTATCTCTCTTGCTTTTTCCTGGCATTCATCTAGTTTAATGAACATTCTTGCAATATTTGCAGCAAAACTGTTGCCAATTAACATCATACGCTTTCTACCGTAGAAGTTTTGGTTCTAAAAATAATGTTAAAACTAGTCGGCCCCGGCCTTAGTCTAATTCACCCTTTTTAGCGGGCATTGTCCAAAAAAGTTTGTCTTCAGTGATATTTTTCCGCATTACACTTCACGGGTCGCCAACGGCCGCAGTGGGGTCAAAGGACTGTGCCTCTTTTTAAAACTTAAAGGTAATTTTTCTCTGAAAGGACTGAACCAATTTTTCCCAAAAAACTCATTTCCCTAGATCAGACTACGGGCTATGGAATGGTACCAAAATAAACATAAGTTGAATGTTATATAAATCTAGGAATCGTGCACCAAGTTTTCGCACTCCGATTTTGCTCTGCATCGTTGCGTTAGGGCGCGGCGAGCCGTGACTTAAAGAGTGCAATAATTTTTAACTATTGATGTTTTTGGATACTATTTATCAGAAATCATTCGAATTATTGCATAAAAATTGTGCTAGCGTGGGCCGACTTTTTAAATTTTCGGCCCCGGCCCGTTCCGGCCCGTGAAATTCGCAGCCCTGCTTGTCTTAAGTACGGATCAATCAATCAAAGCTTACATCAAATGTACAAACACTTTGCCAGGGAACTCCGTCATACGAACAATCTCGAATATTCAACAGAACTGCGTCCATCTTAGAGAAGTTTGTGTTCAGACCGATTACGATATCTGGAATGGGGTTTGGCATATTTTAATCTCAAATTAGTTGTAAGAGAAAACTCCCAGAGTTATCTTTTATAATTTCTTGCATAGGTTAAAGCAAGCCTTTCTTATATTTTGCCTATAACTAATATTCATTTAAGACTGACAAGTGACCAAACATTGCGCCAGTTTGAGCTGTATCCATGTAATAGATAAAACTATACATCTTGCTTTAGTGTCTAGCAAGGCTCGATCAAGGCCTAGCTCATTTTGACTCGAGCACTTAGCACCTGTGGCCGTAGTATAGAAACGCCCGGGTGGGTGCCCGGGCAGTTTTTAGCCTGCCCGGGCAACAATACTCAACTGCTCGGGCACCCACCCGGGCGTTTCTATACTACGGCCACTGGTAGCGGTTCCGAGCCGAGCAACACATTTCTAGTGTCTACACTACAATATTGTTCTACCTTTTGTCAAGTTCTCTGGAATAGTAGGATATTGGACTGCATTAATATTTATATGTTCAATTGGTGAATAAATGGATAGCGGAGAAAATAACGGTATAAAACCGACGCAACTAAGATATAGTAAGTAGGTTAGACAAAGAATTTCCGCTTTTTCTAGTTTTAGGTAGAATTTTTCATAATATTCGTACACAATGACGGCTAACGAGATACAGAAGGCAATGGCTATTAGAGAACCTAAAACAGACAATTATTATAATTATTTATCTTCCCGTTTACCTATGAAAAAACAAAAAATCATGCAAAGCTGACCGGAAAACGAAAATTACAGTTCTAAGAAACGTCGATCGCGGAAATGATACTCATAGCGAATCGAAGTTTTTTAAGCCGGGTAGCCAACGATACGGTGTAGGGGAAACGGGTGATTCTAATACCGGTTTCTAATCAAATCAGATTGTATTTGTCAAATTCAGTTCATACAAATCACATGGGCAACCTACCTATCGGGGTATCTAGCCTCTTCTGTCTTAGAATAATACAAATAGGCCAATGAATTAAATATAAAGAATATGAAATGTCGCCCAAGTAGACTAGTATTGGATTTGAAAGAAATACATTTGGTAGCATAGTTCCTTCATAGATTAGACCAGCAGTCTGACAACAGACAATCAGTCTGAAATCACTGCTACTTATTGGTGCTTGAAATTTTGGATGTCAGCCCGGGCCGGCGCGGGACGGCCCGGCCGGATAACCAGCTCTGTATTGGTGGGAAATGTCTTGCCCGTTTTCAAAATTTTCGTTTCCCGTCGACTTTTCATATCCGCGGCCCTGGCCGTGGCCGGCAGGTGTAAATACCACCACACTTGCCGCCACTGTACTAATAAATCAGGAAAAGTGCCAACAAGAAACGGAAATCCGGAATCTCCTTCTTCTAGCTTTAAAGGGACTGTGACAAGGTATTGCGGAATTGATATAACTGAAATTTTGATTCTGTCACTATGTTTGGGTAGCAGGCGCATGCTCGTCCTTGGCGATGCTATCGTAAAAAAACGTATTAAATTAGTTTCTTCTTTTTTAGATGTCAGAAAAATAATGATTTTGAACCTAATTACGCTCCTGTAAAAAAAAGTACGCCGTCGCACCCAAGTTGCTAAAGGTTATGTTTCAACTTAAAAGTGCAAGCTACAGTAACCCCAGCCAAAATGAACCAAAATGAATGGGAGCGCGCACCTTTGAACTCAAATATCTCGAATGCAAAAACAATTTTCGATATATTCTTCCTTAGAAATTTTTGATAAGCGGAAAATTCTCTTTCTTTTGGGACGCAATGTGAAAAACCGTGTCACAGTCGCTTTATAAAGCTTAGTGGCGAAGAATAACAAAATAGATTAATACTTTACACAATACAAAACCAATAAAGTTGATTATAGGAATGCTAACCTAACATAATGCGCTGATATTTCTATAGGAAACCAGCATACAACGAGTAACGACAAGCATATGATGTTTGACAAAAATGTATTGTAATATGTATCTCGTTTTTCAGAAATATAGTCGATCTCTAAATGTACAACAAAATGTTCAGTTTAATATTTTAAAAATTTGGTAAATGAAAATAAAATACTCAATTATGAATAATAATGCACTTATCTGCATTTTCAGAATCGGGGTTCATCAGTAAGGGTTCATATTCCACCGAGTAGTCTTTCTTCCTAAAACCAATGGAACATAAAGAACCTGAAGAAACAAAGTATAAGCTTTTAGAAAAATGATACAAACTATATAGTAAAGGTTCAGTTACAATTTTTTGTATTGAACTAAACGTTTATTAGGTGCTATTGTTATTTGTATATTAGTTAGTAAACGATCAACAAACCTACTATAAACTGCCAAATTCTTGTGAACATTGAATTAAAGGCAAATTCTTGTAAATCAGTTTCCCATATATAAGTGAATGTTAAATAGGAAAGAATGCCTGAACTATGAATTTGTTCGATCTTTGTAAACTTTTCTTAGAGAATAAGTTAACATTTTCGTGATTTCCAATCACAAATTGTTGCTTAGCAACTTTTCAAATAGAAAAAGAAGAAGATTGACAAGTTTAACGATATCCTAAGATGTTTACTTGATAATGTTTAGGCAATATACACCATTGAAATCTTACCAATTATCAAAAGTAAGCTCGTCTTTGGTAATCTGGCAGGCATTAATATTAGAAACGGTGCAATTATATAGAACTGAACTTCACAACTAAGAGACCATGTATGTGTATATAACACTTCAGCATTGGCTAGCTAAAGCAAACCTTAGAAGACTTTACTTTGCTGAGGGGTTCAATTAAGTAGTACATTAATATTACTATAATGTAACTAAATTATACTATCACAATTTGCTGAAAAAGTCTACTTACTTAATGAAAACCAGATTCCTAATTGTTATATTTTAAACCCACCATTTGCTCATAAGTTAACCTCACATGATCTAGTTGAATATTAGAAATGAACAAAAGTGACCGCATAGCATAGGGTACATTATAAGAAAAGAAGACCTCCGGTAAAATTATTTTAGTTATAAAAAGAGTAAAAAGTATAACTATAACGTATAAAGGAAGAATTCTGCGCATACGACGGTAGTAAAATGAGAATAGGTTAGAAACTGACATGGAACACTCGCGAGAAAGTATTTCGGCCATTAGAAATCCTGAGAGGATAAAGAATCTAAAATATGGAAAGCGTTTAATACTCTGAAATATAAATAATAGTGAACCGAATTTTTTATATTTTATATGGGAAGTAAATGTACAGCTTTATTGTTAGTAAAAACTGGTTAGCAGGAAGACTCTGCCTAAACTTATGGTTCAATGATGATTCGTGAAGAGTTCGGTACTTACTGATCCACCCCAACATATCCATTCTTAAAGGTATCCGCATAGAAATGATAGAGTAACACGGATGCAATAGCCATTCCACGAATACCTTGAAGGTCAGTGCGTTTCTTCATTCTTCAAATGAAATATTCATGTTTGTTGTGAAAATTGTGAAACTTTAAAAAATCCACGAACTGTTTTCATGACTGAATAACCAAAATTAGAAGGCCGGTCCGAATCTGCAACATATTCGAATCTCAGGATAACATTCATTTTCTATATACTACAAGCAAAATGCATAGATATTGTTGGGTGAACACTCTAACAACCGGTGTTGTAATGAACATCATTTTATGTAGATATATTACAAGATAATGCAATACTTCTTCAAAATCGAATAACTTAGCCGATTGAATCTTTCAACCTTGAGCGGATACAGCCTACTATAATACGGAGTCAACAAACAATTTTTTCTCGCGACAAATATCTCCGAATATGCGGGTGTATGAATCCAAAATAATGGTAGAAATGTTTTTGGGTTTTGACAAGTTATACCAATTTCAGAAATTTATGTAATTGCCGAATGCTAACCTGCAAACCGCAATACTGAAACAAAAGCGCAGTGTGGCAGTATTTTGAAATGCTCCAAAACATGTTGAACTCATCGATTAGGCGAAGTGCCAAAACCTGCGAGTGTGCTCTATTGTGCCGAAACCGTACCTAAAGGTACAGTACCAAAGCAGAAATTCGAATAGAATGAACTAAAACTTAAAGGATTGCACTTTGGTTGCGAGACCCGCTGGGGTTTTCTTAACCGACAGAAAATCACTCAACATGTTGTGGCCCACGACCAGGCCACAACAGAAATTTGAGGACTATCCCGTTTCCAAACTGGCCATTTCCGAACTCCCATTTCAAAACCTTCGTTTCCGAACTG
>JAQGAV010004138.1:0-10907 GCA_034691345.1 Phasmarhabditis papillosa | reverse complement strand
TTGTTGAAAAATTGTGAAAAATCAAAAAAATTGTTATGAGGTCTTTGTGAAAAGCCCGATCGGGCCGGGCCGGGCCGGGCCGGCAACTTTTTCCAAAGCCCGGCCCGATGAGAGGTCTGCATTGAGATGAATGTACTTCTGAAGAAAAGGTTTCCAATTCGTCAATTTTCCAAATCATAGTATTATAACATCGCAGCTCCGTAGGCTACTGCGTTGGAAAGATAGATCATGATACAGACTATATATTTAAATATATTTGCAATTTAAATTAGAAAGTTTCATTATCTTTTTATTTTTTTAAAACATAGACTGCAAGGGCCGTTTGTAGTTAACGTGCCGCTATAACCGGCTTTATAAGGGAAAGAGAAATTTTGGCCGAGTAAAATTCGACTTTTGAACGGGAAGCCCATCATCGCGGCACGTTAACTACAAACGCGGTTGCAGTATAGGTTTTAAAAGAGACTATAGATATATGTACTTGCAATTAAAATTAGAAATTAGATATAGTTTCATTATCTTAATCCTTTAATTTTAGTGTGACAGCGGCTTTACCGGAGCTGCTTGGGATGGTGAAGGGGCCTACAGATTTGGAATATCCAAGAACGTACACTCCAGAATAAACTTCCAGCCTAATAGTTACCCTAATATGACCGAGTGAGTTAGCTATACATTTCAACGAATATAGTCAATTTCAAGAATAAAGAGGCCGTGGTAAGAAATCTGTTTTTGTATGAGCCTGTTTTGCCAGCAGAACGCAAGTAATTTTCGACTGCTTTACGCCTAAGGTTGCAGTAGCCAGTACCGCGCTAGAGCTTTGCCGGCAGATGCCGAGCTTTACCATTTGAATTGTCTCGGTCCCCTTGTCTTAGGGCGCGGCGAGCCGTGAAGTTTGCAATTTAAATACGCAGAAGACACGCCCTTTTTACTATTCATTAACACTATATAAATACCAACATTTTTAAATTTCAAACTTAAAATAAAACTTATATTCATCTTGTTTGAGTCCACTCTTACTAATTTCATTTTAGATTCTCTGTTTCGCTGTCATTGCGAACTGAGAAACGTGACGGTATGGTATGGGTATGGGCTAATTACAAGAATTACACGAGATATTTCTATTTAAATATAATAGATGGATATGCCACCCTAGAAGTTAAAGGACATAAACAGGCTAAAATATTAAAAGAAAGCGAAAGAAGATTATCAGATGGACATTGGCATGATATGCATATACATAAGAAGGATAGGACACTCAATATGAAGGTAGGAAAGGAAGGGTTAAAGGACTGAGCTTAGCTTTAAAGGACTGAGCTTAGCTTTAAAGGACTGAGCTTAGCTTTAAAGGACTGAGCTTAGTTCTAAAGGGCTATTCTATTGCCTATGGAATACGGTCGTTTTAAAGGACTTTTCTGTTGTCTAAGGACTACGGTAATTTTAAAGGACTGTTCTATGGCTTAAAGGACTACGGTAGTTTGAAAGGACTGTTCTATGGCTTAAAGGACCACGGTAGTTTTAAAGGACTGTTCTATGGCCTAAGGACTACGGTAGTTTTAAAGGATGGCCTAAAGGACTACGGTAGTTTTAAAGGACTCTTCCTTCCTTGAGGTGCCCGAATTTATGTAACTGTTAGTTAAGACAAAGCTTTAAAACATTAAACTTTTGAATATAGAATAGCTTCGAATGAAAAATCTCCAAAAAGTTAATTTATGGTGTAAAATTGTGAGGATAATGGGAGCCAACGGGTTTTCCCTAATTCAACTGCTATATCCATTCTAATATATTAACTTTTTCTTCTTCCAGATTGACGAGTTGCCTATAATTTCAATGCCTGATTGTCCTTCACCTAAAGTAATGAAACGCCGTATGTATATTGGTGGAGTTCTCTCTAAACATAGAAACACCTTCGGACTGGATACTCCTGGATTCGATGGATGCATTAGGGATCTGAAGGTAAGCTTATAAAAAAGACGAAAAGCAGACTGCTTCAGATTTGTAGTTTGTAGTTTTTATGTTCTCTATTCACCAATGTATGTTATGTATGTATGTATAGTTCGATTCAAAAGTAAAGCGGCCGTGTTAATAACCAGTAGCAATGCAATATGTTGTCTGAGTAAGGCAGAGCGAAAGCAAGCTTACAATCTGCAGATATCGCTCGCGTAGAATACCAGCAGGCGCAGTGTTAAAAATGACGAAATACTCAGCATACACGTCCTCATTACTTTTGAATCTGACTATACCAAGGGTTTCCGAATAGTATACTGGGTAGCAGCGGTGTTCTATTAAAATTAAGGCCCATTGCTTTCCGAGATACTCCAATAAAACCTGGGTCTTGATACAGAACTAATTATAATCTAAGTCACTCTTAAGTAAACTGCATACTTGGTCTTAAAACTCAAAATATCTTGCCTCAGAACTTTTAAATTTTCTTTTTAGACCTTTAAATAGTTTGTTTTAGGTAAACGGCGCCCCGCAGACACTGGGCGGTAACTCTTCTAGAGATGTAATACCATGTGCTAAGCCTAGCAAGGGAATGTACGTTCATGAATGGGGATTCTCAACATTTGGTAAGTTATTTTTAAGAGTATATATAGTGTCTCAAGAGTACAGAATTCCAGCGCGGTGTTTGTTCGCAGCCACGGGCAAGAAAAATTAAAATCGTTTTAAATCCATTAAGATCACAAAAAGTATATATAGTCTGCGCCACGAGTAATGATGGAGTGTAAAGAATCCAACGCTCGCCTGAGCCCCTTTTGCGAGCACCGCGCCAGCATCTGGCCGCTACTCTCCGTTCAATATTGTACTTTGCAACTACATGCGTGCAAGTTGCCGGCAAGTGCGGTGTTAAAAATCCTATAAATACTCAAGTGACACTCCATTATTACTCTCGGCGCTGACTATAGTTTCTAGCTCAGTATCATGATGGGCAGCGGGGATATAAAAGAATAAATATAAGCACTTTCTATTATTTTATTCAAAACGGCTACTACTTATGATATTTCCGCGCTGGAAATTCCGCTCTTGTAAAATACTATATTGGAGCCGCTCATCTTCCGAAAATTGATTGACTTTATTATTTAAAAGTAGGAATTTGCTTCAAAAATATTTTTTATACACTGTTCCTGTAGTTTTCCCGAGAAGGGAACTTGTCAAAATCAATCAATATTTGTTAATTTCAGGAGGAATCCAGACTGTTCCAAAGGGGATTGCGAAGTCAATCGATATCTCCCTACAAATGCGCCCTATTACACAAGAGGGTACAGTTCTCGCTCTATTGACAAACGCTAATCCCGATGCGGCTAGGCTTACTGTAGCTGTAGAGAATGATAAGGTAGGATACTGGAATCATAATTATCTCGTAAACAGCTTCAATAATTATGATTCTTAAACTTCCAATTCTTTACAGAACTGCCTAAAACTTATTAAAACACACTAATCAGTCTGGGCATGTCAGAAAAAACATATATGGTCAATCAAAAAGAAAAGACTGCAGAGCGCGGTGGTATACGTAGGCTTCCGCAATTACGTATATAATTGTTTTCCAATTTTGCGAGCGATTTTACAAACCTCACACAACACCGCGCACAGCAGTCTTCTTTTTGTTATGGACTATACTCAGTCTGCTGGATAAGTTTCCCTACAATAAACCAAACATATAGTCTATCTCAAGACCTAGGTTTTCAGCGCGGTATCACGAGGGGCGCTGTGTTATAAAAAATGAAAGTACTTTTGGAATAAAGCACCACGTCGACCGATTTTACTTTCATTTTTATAACACTGCGCCCAGCTTGTGATAGCGCGCTCGAAACCTAGCTCTTGAGATGGACTATATATTCCATATTCTTTTTATATATCTTCTATTGCAGGTAGTTATCTCGTTAATCCATGCTGAATCTGGTACTTCTATTCGTCATATCCTACCGACATTACATAATTTCTGTGATAGTCTATGGCATTCTATACATATTAATATTAAACAAAAGAATATTGTTATTATCGTAGATGGGGTAAGTAGAACAAATATTAAGCACCGGCCAGAAAAATCAATAAAGTAAATAATTTAAGACCACCCGGTCAATATAAGTGTTAAATGGTGGTGCTTTTTTGAATAAGAAGTTTGGTCGCTGTGGCCATAGTATAGAAACGCCGGGGTGGGTGTCGGGGCAGTTTTTAGGCCTGAAAAGATGGGTTAAATCTGCAAAATCTTATTTGTAAAACAAGGGTGTCTTTTGAATATGGAATAAGTTAACGGGTCTCCATTTCTAAAATAGGCTCGAATACTCGTATAGTCGGCTTCACAAGTTATAAGGTCGTGTTAATAAGCAGGAGCGTTGCAATATTTTGTCTGAGTAAGTCAGAGCGAAAGCAATTTTGCAATCTGCTGATATCGCGCGCGTAGAATGCCAGCAGGTGCAGTGTTAAAAATGACGAAATACGCAGCATACACGGCCTTATTATATTGGAATCTGACTATAACTTAACTATTCTATTTAGTATAATCGGTGTTGTTCAAATGATAAACAAGTTTGACGGTGTATTCACAAGAGCAGATGAAGATGCTTTCTCTGTATTTGCTGTCTATTGTGGACTCGCTCTACACCATGCTAAGCTATATGACAAAATAAGAAGAAGTGAAAATGTAAGCTAGTATAGTCGACGAACGAATTGCTTGTAGGGGTATGCAGTCAGTTTTACAAAGGAGCGCGGATACTAACGGGTAATAGACTGAAACCCAAAGAGATTAGCACTCCAGCGCAACATTCGCAGTCGTTTGTTTACCTGCAAGCAATTAGTCCGTCGACTATAGCTTTTATCAGAAGATCGGGTCCGGCCCCTGGCTTATCTAAATTCACCCCGTTGGTTTATGCCAGTCATGAATGTCCATCCATGGGTTTTATCCATTTCTAAACTAATAAAGATATAGTCCATCTGAAGACCTAGGCTTCAAGCGCTGTATCACGAGCGGGGCGCCGTGTTATAAAAAAAGTATGTAAAATCGGTAGACGTGGTGGGTTTTCTCCAAAATTAAATTCATTGTATATAACACAGCGCCCCGCTCGTGATACCGCGCTGGAAGCCTAGGTCTTGAGATAGACTATACAATGGATATAATGGATTGCTTTGCCATTTCTTATAATTTATATTGAGAACCTACAATACATAATAATATTCTTTTTATTTATAGAGACATCGAGTAGCCATGGAAGTGCTAGCTTACCATAGTGTCTGTCACCGTGATGAGGTAGCAAAACTACGAAAGATTGAGAAAACAGATAATATTCCGGAGCTAGAAACGTAAGTTAGACAAGTAAGTAAGTTAGGAGAAGTGTTTAGACGATACACTCACCTAATAACTTATAAAACAGATTGCAGTTAGAGTATTGTTATTATAAGGCATTAAGAACATACATAACATACTAATAAGAAAGGATAATAGATAGAAGAAGTAACTACACTTCTATCTATACTGTACTCATACTCTCTTGTCTCGTATATAGCATTCATTATTTACATGACGCGTATTGCTGCTAGTTTATATTCCTATTGTGAACAAGGGGCTAGCGCCAGAGATCTTATGTTGGTCTCGTCTTCTCAGGTCTAAGAATTTGGATTCCCCGGCCAGCTCAGACCTATATAACATTTCTGGCTAGCGCGAAGGCCCCAAAAGATCAGTAATCAGACAAAAAGATTAACATCTGTAAAAGTTGTGTTTTTAAAAGTAGGGTACAGGTTGTAACTGATCGGCTACAGTTAATGGATACTGACTTTCCAGGTTTGACTTCAACAGTATGCGTCTCTCAGAATTGGAAAAGCCTGTCTACGCAGTTTACATGTTTAATGCCTTATTTAAGGACTTAATGTAAGTTAATAATTTTATTTTTTATTTCCTGTATCATTCGTATCACACAATTATAGTAGATTTCTTCGAAGCAGTGTTTCGTCCACTCATTCCGGAATCTTCTGAGCAGATACGGCTCCTTTCTAACATTCAGTATTCGGGGGCATGAAACATAGGATAAATATGTTGCTGGTTTCCCAAGCCTTCTGCAGCTGCGAGGAGACGAACCCACAACCTCAGATCCTCACGGATTCAGAGACAGTTGCTCTAACCACTAGGCTGAAGCACAAGCACAGACTAACTTTATAATGCATCTATATAATCATAATTTATATATGTTTGGTCTATAAATGATGTTTTCAGTAAAGGTGATACCGATGATGTCGCTCGTTTTGTGTTAACCGTAAGGAAAAACTACCGAAAAGTAGGTTAACTCTTAATTCAAACAAAGAACTTTAAAAATCTATATGACTTCATTACAACCAAGTTGCGCAAGGTGCGGTGCAATAAACAGTATACAGGTAAAACGGTAACTGGTATACCGATCTACCGAGCCGAAATATTCTATTCCAGTTTACCAGTACACAGTTTTACCGTTCTTTTTGAAAAAACCTTACCGAATGCTCGCCCTACCTGCAAAATGAGTGGCAAAAGTAAACAACTATTATGGACAGGAATAATTAAGCTTATAGTTAAATATATTAAGGTACCTTATCATAACTGGGCTCATGGCTGGTCTGTTGGACATGCAATGTTTGTTCTTTTACTGAAGACAAGAGAAGTATTCAAAGCACACGAGGTAGGGTAATATGGGCTAAAAAATGATATATAGTATTTTACTTAACTTTATTGATAAAAAGTTTAGAATAGAATAGAATATTAATTGTTAGAACACTAGATCATCTGTATCACTTTTGTTGATAGTTCACTTTCGTGATCGTAGTGTTCTGGAGGAACTTGAGCCGTATTTCAGCCACAACAGGCCTCCGATTGAAAAACATCACTTCAACAGAAAAGTATCACAAAAAAACATTTAAATTTTAAAAAACTCTTCTTGAAAGTATTTTTATTAACTTCAAAACTGGTCAAATGTTCAACTTCAGTGAGCTTACTATAAATTGCTTTACTTTTACAGGCTTTAGCCCTTTACGTTTCGTGTTTATGCCATGACTTGGACCATCGTGGCAAGAATAATGCTTATATGAAGTCAATGTCTACTTCATTAGCTGCCTTATATACAACTTCTGTTATGGAACATCATCATTTTAATCAGACTATTAGTATTCTACAACAGGTTTGTTAATAAAATATTATTACAGAACGGATAACAAGATAAACAAATGATTACGGCTTATACCAAAGAAGGAATACATCGCACCTTTTACATCTGTTTTCTCGTAAGGCTTGGCGCTAGGGAATAGTTAGATATTCTATAAACTTACTATAATATATTCATATTATATATATATATATATATATATATATATATATATATATATATGTATTTATATATTTAAGTATAAAACTAATATTGTTTAAGAAATGTCTATTATAGGAAGGCCATGACGTTCTTAACTTGGTTAGTCCTGCCGAATACAAGGACGTTTTAATGCTGATAAAACATTGTATTCTAGCAACGGATCTAGCTCTGTTCTTCAAGTAATTTAATAACTCTTAGATCTTTATTATTATTAATATTTTAGAAACAAGGATGAACTCGCAGCCATCATCAAGTCGGGAAAATTCGACATAAATCAGCCTAAGCATCGGTTAGTACCAGACGTGGTATTATCCGGTCTGGCCCGGCCGGGCCGAAATGTCGAAAACTCGGCCGGGCCGGGGTAGGCCGGCTTTCAAGGCGGATCCTGGGTTTTCAGGAATTACCGGGCCGGCCGGATAACCTGGTTAGAACGCAAAGCGTATATACTACTTGAAAATTCAGTCAAACAGTTTTTTCAACTCAGACTGAGCCGGCGTCTAATATCTTAACATAACGATTTTCATCTAAACTAGTATTTAAAGTATTTGAATAAAAAATAAAATAGATAAGCAATAAAGTTGTATGTTCTAAGTAAATCAATAAAAGCAATAAAGATGTTTACAAGAATCACTAAGTAACTATAATCTTTGTTTAGACGTCTAACACAGGCTATTTTAATGACCGGCTGTGATTTAATTGCATCGGCTAAGCCATGGGAAGTACAGTCAGATACAGTAAAGGTTATATTCGAGGAGTTCTATCAACAAGGCTAGTACACTTAAAGGGAACAGGGGTGCAGCTTTGGGTGGGGGCATGGCTGCCCGTGAACAACCCCTGTGGCCTAGTATAGAAACGCCCGCGCAGTTCTTAGCCTGCCCGGGTAACATTTACAACTGCTCGGGTAGTTAAAATCTGCCAGGGCATCCACCCGGGGGTTTCTATACTACGGGCGCTGTGGTGGGGAATCCCGAGTACGCGTACTTTTCGCCCCGCCCGGGAAAGCCAAAATCGGCAAATAAAAGTTTTCTCTATCAAAAATATAACTCAAAAAACAATTTACTGGGTTTATTGTAACCATTTTAGGTGATGAAGAGAAACGTAAAGGACAGACTCCAATAGCTATGATGGACAGAGACAAAAGAGATGATCTACCACAAATGCAGGTATAGAATATATATGTATTAATATATATATATATATTAATAAAATATATATATACAATACAAATACGTTTATATCTGATTCATCGCTCATTTAAAACATTATTTTTATCCTATACGAATATTGAAATTTGCAATTGAATGTATGAAACCACTGAGTCAAGCTTAGAATAGAAAATTTATTGGTTTTCCGAGACAGTTATGACTAAAAGAAACAACAAGATAATATCATAACATCATAAAGGTTAATATTTAAAACTTATTGTATTTCCAAAATCAGCTAAAAGAAGTACTGTAATGTTGGACTAAACAATTTTGCTTTAGGTTGGTTTTATGCGTGGTATCTGTATGCCTTGTTATGATCTCATTGCACAAGTTATTCCTGCAGCTTCAATACTCCGAGATAGATGCGAGTGAGTTATGATAACTCGATAAGGGTAATATATAACTACCGTTCGCTCAAAGCAGCTTCTTCGTTTTATAACATTCACTAAATGGGATTCTGGATACACACATTACGACTGGCGCTATCCGGGAAAATAGCTGAAGCCGATATTCAGATTCTGAAAAAATTCCATGGGCAATTCGAGAAAAAGGAACATGAATAAATTGAGATCTAAAGTAGCAGAGCTATAGTCGACCGATAAATCGTTTGCAGGGGTGTACGGTAGAATTTAGAAGGAGCGCGGAAATAAAAAGTAAATATACTGTATGTTATGTATACTGTATGCTACTTGTATATTATATGCAAGCAACCGATATATTTGTGCGCTCGCATTATAATAAATAGACCTCTAGCTTCAAGCGATTTCTCCGCCGACTATATCTTGAAATAAAATTTAAGAAATGAAGAAAAGAAGAAATGAAGTGTTTCAGATACAATGCGCGGATGTGGGAACAGCTAGCTAACGAAGAAAAAAAGAAACAAGAAGAACTAAAGGCATTAAAAGCAGTCGAAGAAGGAACAACTACATTATAAATGATTAAACAAATTGTAGAAAGAGAGATAATATATTATATTTGTAGTTGAGTTATGTTAATAAATAATATTAGAATGCGTATTGCACTGGTTCTAATTCAAGCAATTGGAAACCCAGATGATTTCAAACTAAGACTAGCGCGTTATATAGTCACAAACAAATGATATAACCTGGGTTGTAACTTTTAAAAAATAAAAATAATAACTTTACATATATTTAACAGCCCAAATCTCTCCAAGTGTAGCCTGTAAAGGGTTGGCTTCTTTGATCAGCCAGAATGGTTCTTTTACTTTAAATCTAGTAGCTCCGTAGCTGCAGAAGGTTTGTGAAACCAGCAGCTTATTTATTCCATCTTTCGTGCTCCTAAAGGCTGAATGTTAGAAAGGAGCCGTCTTTGCTCAGAATATTCAGGAATGAATGGCCGAAGCCCTGCGCTGAAGAAAACATCTACTATTATTGTGATACGAGTGATGCATCTTTCTCTGATAGTTAGTCACTTCCCTCCCCCCAGGTAAGTACATCCCTTCACTACAATTTAAACAACACATCATCTATTAGTAAAATAACTAAACTACTCATATAGTGTCTCATGTTTATTTCTTCTTTCCCTATATATTAAATGAAAAATGTTACATTTTAATTGTTTTATTATAAAACAATGATTATTCTTTGCGTGGCAAAACTGTATTAGTTATTGTATGCTTCCTTCTAAAGTAAAGCGTTTGGCCTAAAGGTCACCAACTGACCTAGTCAGTATAAACCATTAAGATATATAGTTAGTTCTTCTTTAATTCCAACAATTGTTATATTTCTTTATTTTAATAATAATAATTATAATTTTAATTTAATAATCTTCATCCTTATTTTCTTACAAAAGCCTTATATTTTAAGAGAAAATGTCGCGGTGGATGACAACTAGAAGATCAGCAAAGCTTCAGAACATTGTGATTGAAACAGATGTAAGTTAAATAGTAAAAGGATATATCTTTTTTAAATTGAAATATAGTCCATAACAAAAAGAAGACTTCATTGCGCGGTGTTGATTAAGGTTTTAAAAGCTCGTTCTGTGGCAAAATTAAACTTCTATTATATGTTTCGATGGGCAATGTTTTGTATGCTGTCAGAAAATATCATTGTACTAGTTTTATTTTGTCTGAAAGGAGTCTGCCAAGCGCCTTTTTCATTAAACGGGATAAATTATTTGTTTTATCTCAAATGAAATTTTTTTGTAACATTTGACTTTTAACATATATTAAACTTATTGGTATCTGTTAATCGATAACAGTAACTGCCGTTGCCTTTGGCAATAATACCCTCACCCTGTCAAGGATAGACAACTGACTAAGTCTGAACCACTTATCTGTGGTATACGGCGGCCCGTGGTCAAAATGATCAAAGAGTGTAGATCGAACTATTGGCTCAAATACTTTATATATATATATATATATATA
>JAQGAV010004137.1:0-10912 GCA_034691345.1 Phasmarhabditis papillosa | reverse complement strand
ATTATTTCTTTCTTTTGTTTATCTATCTTCTTTTCCGTTCTATTAATCTTCCCTCCAATAAGTTTTCGAATAAACTTCTTGCTCAGAAATATATGTTTCGTTGAGTTTGATCGTTTTTTCCACAACTTCTTAGACCAAAAACTAGTGGCTAACTGAAATAAACTTTAAGGTAATCGAGAAAGAAGAGTATATTAAAAGTTGTTTAAAAAGTACCAATAGACCTTTAATTCAGGGAGGGTAATTTTTTAGGCCGGCGGGCAGGGCCGAGATTTGAGCGTTGGGGGTGGAAAGGGCGTAGACCTTTGAACCTACCTTTCTGTAAAAGTATTCCTTCTCGGTAATATTCACCACCATGAACGACATCGCTTTTGATCTAATTAAAAATGCGTACAACGTTTCCGGTTCTACACTGCAGTCACAATTATGAACAGTATCCTATTGATTGATCTGTAAATATTATCTTCACTCTGTTTGCTGATAGGAAGGTAGTATATTCCTAGCTGTCCTTCGAGTATTATTTCTTTCTTTTGTTTATCTATCTTCTTTTCCGTTCTATTAATCTTCCCTCCAATAAGTTTTCGAATAAACTTTTTGCTCAGAAATATATGTTTCGTTGAGTTTGATCGTTTTTCCCACAACTTCTTCTTCGAGTATATGATTTTGTCATTAAATGTAAACTTTTCCAAAATTCCTAAATTTGGTACATTTATACCCAAACAATTGAAAATGTCTTCACCGGGTCGAGCTGGGGTCTTCCATAAAAGCCCCTAATAGAAGAAAAACTTTGGTTTTTTTTTTGCTTATCGGATTTTCTAATTCAGAGAGGTCTTCTTTAAAGTTTTCATGAGTTTCATGAGTTTAAAGTTCCATATGTAGAAAAGAGCAGGCCGGAGCTGCCTCGTTTTCAGGTTTTGAGACCCTGCGATGACCGGCCCCCTAATGTCTACTACACATGAGTTTACATGAGTTCTACTAATTTATTAACAACCTCAATGGAAGAATATTGTTTGTTACATTTGTTAGAAAATCCACGTCCATGTTGACTCTGAAGAATTCCATCGCTTTTATGCTAGTATCCTAAACAACTAAAATACTTTGCTTTTTATAAACTGTAGTAGCTGGTTGGAAAATCCTTTTGATATATACATGTAGTCGTGAAACACGCCGAGAGTAATAATGGAGTGTCACTTGCGTATGTTTAGTATTTATAAAACTGCACCTGCAGGCAAATTTCACGCGCGTACTTGCAAAGTACAATATTGAACCGAGAGTGGCCGCCATATGCTGGCGCGGTGCTCGCAAAAGGGGCTCAGATGAGCGTTGAATTCTTTACACTCCATCATTACTCTTGGCGCTGACTATACAAAGTCGTTATATTCGCTAACATTTAACTACATAGTAGAAAATAACAAAATAATAAACCAACTTTATTATTATTTTAATTCTAGAGATGGGCGTCTCGATTCGTTCGCAAAAGATCCGATGCCTCTGCAAAGCACTGTTTGGCTTGACCCAGAGATGGTTATCCGGCTAGGCCCGGCCTGATAGTTTTGAGCCCAGGCCGGGCCGGCCGGAACCGGTGACCGATGGACACCGTTTTATCGAGCCGCCCATATTATTAATCAAATACTCAAACAAACCTCCGAAAAGGGTGGAATTAATATTGATATACTCATAACATAAAACAAATATGTAGTATGGAATCTGTAAAAAAAAGTTGGAAAGTCCATAAACTGTCTCGGAAACCCAATAAATATTCTATTCTATTCTATGCTATTCTAACATGTTGAAACAGTCATTTCCTGTTGGTTAAGAAAAGGCCCAAGGGTCTCGCAACGAAAACTCAGTCCTTTAATTTTCAATGCATTTCCTAGAATTTGTCCGTGGTCACTGTATCTTTAGGCACAGTTTCGGCACAATACGGCACACTCGCAGATTTTTTCACTTCGCCTAACCGATGAGGTCAAAATGTTTTGTTGGATCAAGTTCAACTTGTTCTCCCTATTGTGGAACGCACCGTAGTCATATTCAGTATTGCTATAAAATGTCCATTTTTGTCGCGAAGTCACCAAGAATTATCAATTTAATTATTCATTTTGGACAAAGGAACACCTTCAAAGCAAACCGAATCACCTCAATTTAATAAATAGTTAACAGTTTACGAGGAAATTGTAGTATTTCAGTTTGATTAGGTACTATTTCTCGAGAATGGGTGCTCAATGCACAGAACACAGGCAAAATCAGCCTTATTCCCCCACCTACCCTATAACGCATGCTTTCGAAAAGTAATTCACATAAAACAACATGTCGTCCAAAGTTTTTTCTTTTATTTCCAATTTCCTAAGATTCTTCATTTGATTTAGAAACTGTGTCAGTTTTCCTTTGTTGGCAGGAAGGGGACAATATTCGATGTGAAACTCTTCTAATTCACTAAAAAGCAACAATAAGAGTTATAGTCTATAGCAAACAAAAGACCGTAGAGCGCGGTGGTATACGTATGCTTTCGCAATTGCGTATTTATCTTTTTCTAAGCCCGATACAAAATAAAACTAGTACAATAATATTTTTCTGACAACAAACAAAATATTACGCAACCATATAATGGAGGTATAATTTTTCCACAGAACGAACTATTTTTGAAACCTTGAACAACACCGCTCACAGCAGTCTTCTTTTTGTTATGAACTATATAATGTCTATCAAGAGCCAAGAGCTGCGTGCTGAGCGCGTGTATCCTATGGATCAGTGATGTTAAATAAAAAATGAAATGTAAACCGATGGATTGAGCCTCTTCTCCAACAGTACACTCATTTTTATCTAAAACCACCTCTCTCCAGTGACAGTAGTATGGAAACGCCCGGGTGGGTGCCCGGGTGGTTTTTAAATGCCTGGGCAGTTCAGATTTGTTGTTGCCCGGGCAGGCTAAAACCTACCCGGGTGGTTTTTAAATGCCTGAGCAGTTCAGATTTGTTGTTGCCCGGGCAGGCTAAAACCTACCCGGGCATCAGAATATCTAGCCGGACGTTTCTATGCTACGGCCACAGGATAATGGGCTAGAAACCCAACTCTTAATACAGACTATGGAATAGAATATCGATAAAAGAGACTAGTTAAATAACTATTTACTTGGTCTGAACATTTGTGTTTCTTAATCATGACTATTTTAGCTATTTTACGCCAGGATACACCAGAGGAGGTTATCCGTCCCGGAGCGGCCCACAAGCGTATTTATAGGATTTTTAACACCGCACCTGCAGGCAAATTGCACGCACGCGCGTAGTTGCAAATTACAATATTGAACGTAGAATAGCCGCCAGATGCTAGCGCGATGCTCGCAAAAAAGGCTCACAAGAGCGTTACATTCTTCACACTCAATCATTACTCTTTTCGTTTACTATATATTTATACCTAAAATCCGCGTCCATATATAAAAACTGATCGAGCACACTCTCCGTCAAACAAACATTCCCCAGTTTCAGTACTCGAACAGCGGCCAACTGTAAAAATATAATCAATGAGTAGTCTTTCTCTAGACCTAGGTTTCCAGTGCGGTATCACGAGCGGGGCGCTGTGTTATTAGAAATATATATACTTTTGAAGAAAACGAACCACGTCGACAGATTTTACATTAATTTTTTATAACACTGCACCGTGCTTGTGATACCGCGCTGGAAAGCTAGGTCTTGAGATAAACTATAGCCTGTTCTTAGTATACTATTCTATTATTATACAGTTTAACACATATTTAAGCTGTTTATTCGCAATTATTTATTAGTTTATTTGTGGTTCAAAACCCATTAAAACATATTACACAGTTTCAATTCGGACCTCAACCGACAAATGGTGTTTAGCAGAAGCATTCCACCATTCAAAAAGCTCAGGGAGCATACAGATGGACGACAACATAAATTAATAAAATGTAACTTATTTTGAAGGAACTTTCAATACATTGATGAATTTTGATAATTTTCTTAACTCCAGATAAAAATGCAAGATAGGTCCACCCATCTGTTGGTTTCTACAACTACCAAGAAAACCTAATGCTAGCCCAGGGTGAATTCACCTTCGAAGGTATTTGCTTACCGTATTTCAAAGTCATGCAGGGAAACTTGGAATATTTGAGAGAAAAATTTCAAGGACTTACTAATAGACATTTCTCAACTGGTGATCCATAAATATTAGAATAAGACCAACCTTATCAAAAAATAGGTTTCATTCCCTACTAACTTCAATGATAACCTATTCATGATTAATAAATAAAAGTGTGTTGCCGAAAATGTGTATCTTATGTGATAATAACATTTATAATTTCTGTCAATGGTGAGAGGCTCCCACCATCAACCATATAAAAGAAGCGCAAACCAGGATACGACAATTGTTCACCACTCCTCTAGAGACCGAGCTCTCTGATTAATAAATTTCCTGCGTGCCTGTATAATACAAGTTGTAATCAAACTAGTTGTACTAGCGGGGAAATTCCAACAAGTCAACCCACATCGAACATTGTTCTTTTGACCATTAGAGTCATTTCAGAACAAACCTATAGTTTAGATTCTACATGGTCTCAAAGAATAAACCAGCATGAAGGTTGTCTATAACCATTTGAAAACCACAAATTGCTTATTTGATTGGAGAGCTGGAGGAAGGATAAATGTGAAGATTGCCGACTGGGGACTACCGCATTTTCAAAACGATGAGAACCTTATAAACGTGGGAGTAAAGGGACCCGCTTGTTTATGACAAAGTATATATAAATACAGTTCTAAGGAGTTAAAATACAAGTTTAATAAGATATTCTTAATGTTTATTACTTGTAACTTTACAAATATCTAACTAGATCGTTTTTATTAATCATTAAGTGCTGGACATTCATATTGATCTCTTGTCTTTATAAAGGGACCGGCATAACGAACTGGCTGAGCGACTGTTGTCCAGTTGGATTTGTGGTTCTAAACGAACAAAACAGATTAAATGTTTTATTTATAATTTTATAAAGTTATCTAATGTTATAAAAGTTCTATGGTGTCGTTAGTAAATTTATATAAGTTTGTTAGATCAGATGGTTGGCGGCTAGTTCATCCATGTTCAGAAACAGAAAATTATCGGACTAACCGCCTCAAGTTTTTCCAACTATACGAAACATTTGCTTTTTCTGTAAGCAAGATCTGTTGCTTACAACTTTTTGCATTAAATAATATTTTCCATAAAAAGTTAAATGAAAAACCTAAAGTTTGTGAAATATAAATAAAAATATAAACAAAATAATATTTTAATATATAAACTAACCGGAAATAGTTTTCCATTATGTTGTAGACAGTGCATATTCAATGGACCGACTGAGAAAAGATCGCTTAGCGAAAGTACATTATTATTATTAGACCAGTCAACCATAGAATACTTTTTATGAATAGGAAGATGGCTACGGTGGATATTATGACTGAAACATTTAAGATTTGTTTATTTGAACAAATATAACAATGGAGAAATAGGTATATTGTTTTAGTATATTCAGAATCCACAAAACTAAATGTTTCAATTGGTTTTAATTTTGGTTCTCTCTGTTGCATATTAGTTCAGCGACGATATCCGCAACAGTCAATAATTATGTTACGGTCGTTCTTGTCTACAAGTCATAGTAACACGTGTTCGATTTGCTTATATACGGGTTGTAGCAGGGCCACATCTGGTGACTCGCCTCTAATCAATAGCACAACTAACTCAAATGTATACAATCAATTAATAATACAGAATATAAGAAGTTTTGAAGGGAACTTATCCAAAGGATCAGGACTAATTCCAATTTACTTTTGATTCGTGGTACATGTGATACTACACGTATTCATATCGTAAAACTGTGCGGAATATCTTCACACACTTTGCGCGCCTTCTCTTGTCTGCTGACGTGTTTGTGGTTCAGACCGCCTAGGTTAGGCTCCGCCCACGTTGCCCAAGTTCGTATATTCAGAATCCACAAAAAAAGATGTTTCAGTCGGATTTATTAAGTGATTTCTATTTGGATTTTCAAGATATTCTATAAAGCTTATGACAATGCATCTTTATTATGAGTAATATGTTAGAAAAGCATTTCCGAAGACTTGTACAATTAGTTTGAATTTTAACCATCTAATTAAATATTATTTATTCTGTTACATCCTAAAAGAGTAGGCGGAGTTAACTCGTCCTATTCACATTATGGATATAAGGTGCACCCCGGGCACTCAAGTGTCAGATTGTGCACCGAAAGGAATATAGGCTTATTGGGAAATCTAATCTAATCATACACCACTCTCAGGCCTCTACTAAAAGGGCATAGCTAACTAATAAGGAAATATAGTAGAATTAAGCACAGATTATATGTCTGGAACCGAGTAACTAGGGGCCCTGGGAACCAGCGAACATAGATGTAAAATTCTTCCATTTGGTCAAACATAAGTTTTATTTGAGACTATCGCTAAGCGCGTTTAACGCTCGCCCAATCTATTAGAAATAAAATGTTTCTTTACTAACCGTTGTTTGAAATAATTGTGTAGTGTGGAATTGTCAACGGCAGACTTGCATACTTCAATAGAAGAAGCAGGATAATAATAAATATAGTTAACACACATTTCATCCTCAATACCATAACCACCCTGTAACATTTAGAATTCAGTTATCGTTGTTACTTTAATAGAATACAAAATATATTATAATTAAACAAATAAGAAATATTCCATATTTGTTATGAACAAAGAAAAACATTTCAAATTCCTAATTAAAGCGACTTTACAAGTTATATTAGTCTCTAAATACAATAATCTGAGACCTAAATTTCCCACCAGAGTCACTCTGTCTCGGTTCATTGTTTCGTATACACAAGTTGTTGATAGAACATCGCCCTAAACCGACATTTAATTTATAAATTTAATTAATTACTTTAATTCATATTGTTTCAAGGAGGAATTTTATATTAATGGTATTGTTATTGCCAGAAAACAGATCTGATCTGAGGCTGTGGGTTGGTATCTGTGAAAGCTTTGGGAAAAAACGCTAATTCCGTCTTTAATCAGACGAATTTGGAATGACCTAAGCCCAGCGCCAAAGTAGTTTGCAGTTATTGGTTGATTTGTGGGATTAAAGGTAATAAAATAAGTTACAATGTTATAGCTCCCAGCCTCGCGTCCCACAGATTTGAATTTTCCCAAAAAAAAGTTGAAAGTATATTTTAGTTACCGGTTTAACATGAACATATGGTCTAACATCTTGTAGATGTTGCCAGTGTGGACTATAATGATTATCACGGTTAATCTCGCCAATTTTAACACCTAAAATATCTAGATTATATTAACTACTTTTTACTAGTATGTTTGGTACTAGAAACTTGGTACTGGTATGTTTGGAGAATAAGGATTTAGGGACGGTTGCTTTTTTAACGAACCGTTCCTGAATCTCCAGTACCACGTTAACTTAACAGTTTAGTATGATTAAGTATTGTAAATGTGAAAATAAAAAGAATTGTTTCACAAGGCACAGTTCTCCAAGACTGTGGTTGATTGTTTGCTATAAACGATCCTATGAACGAGTTCAATATGCTTATGCTTATCATTAACTCGTTCGTTCGTTCAATTCGTTCGTTTTTTTTCGTTCGTTCGTTATTTGCCTCAAATCATTGTTCAGTAATATAATAAGTAAAAACGGCCAGCAGTAAATGTTGCAAGCGTTTTTATACCATCGATTTGTGGGGCTCTGCAATTAATGATCGAATAATGCAGGATATCATTAGACAAGCAAAATAAGATTTAAATATCGATTAGAAATTTTGATTTGTGAGGATAAATAAATCAATAAATAATATGTTTTTCAATATTTTTCTGTTATTCTTCCAAAGTAAACTGCAGACCTCTCAGAGCCGGACCGGTCCAGGCTGGGCCGAGCCGGGCCCGAGGTCAGTTTTCGGCAATCACTTGGGCCCGGCCCGGCCCATTTGAGAAATCTGTAAAACTACTATCTTACCATTTCTATAATGACTTGTAAACAGTTTTCTGCCTGTTAAGTGAGCGTGTAGTTGACTGCCAAAAACGAAGATTCCAGAAGGAGGCAACTGAAAATATAAAAATAAAACATTTAGGATTCAAAGCCAATAAACAACTGCCCACCCGCCACTTGGATATTTGATATATTAATATGACCCTGAACAACCTAGTGGAGATTATCGAGCTTAATTGTTGTAGGTATCGATGTATTTATTTCTTTCATAACAATAATTATATTATAATCCCTCAAACTTTCTAAAAATAAGCAAGTATCAAAAATAAAACCCCTACCTTCTCAGTACAATCAGCTACACAATGTCCCGTTATTGGAAATGATTTCTGGCCTGGAGGAATAGAATTTGCGTCCGAATAGATTAGACCGAGCTCCATTATAGCGGCGTCGTAGCGTCTAGAAATAGGTAATTGGAAGATATTAGCATCTAATCATTGTTTATTTCAGGTTCAATATAATTTAAATTTGTGTTCAAGCAAAGAGATGATGACTGCCCAGGCTTCCATCTTTGGTTATATAAAGAATTGCAACATTTAGTTTTAGCGCTATGTCAATATTTCGTGCCGCCTAATTCTATATATGTTTCAAATATCTCTATTGGTTGGGAATGAACTATAGAAAGAAGGTTAAAAGATCAATAATATCCTATACCATTATTATTCTTTTAGAAGATTAATTGACCATATTTGGTTTGTACGAATGTTTCATTTTATTTTCTTAAGAACGATTCTTCTAAATCCTTTGCCTTTTAAACTAGTCATATTTAATTAATAACCTTAAACTCGGCGTTGCTGTGAATTCAAATCCCGAATTATCGATTAATCCGGCCATTTTCATAACATTATTGTAGTGTATTTCAACCATAACAAAGCGTTTAGAATTGGCTCCGCCCAATGGAAGTCCAGTCTCAGAAGGATAGAAGACCGCCTGAAGAATTTAGGATTAATATCATTTACGATCCAACCAACGACCGATAACCCTACAGTATGTTCTTTGTAAATCGTTGGTCTGTCAACTTTTCTTTCTTTCCAGTATGGAAAGCATTTATTATTAAATCTTTCCAGTTAATTGAAAGTAATGATATACTTAATAATAAAACGTATTCTAAATATAATTTATATATAAAATCTGTTAACTAACCCCTTCTCCCATTGCCCATGCAGCCATAACATGACTACATGATTTAGCCTGTCTAGGTTTATTAGGCGAATTACAATCTTCACTAAATTCGGTCTGATCGTCCGTTTGGCATTGAAATATCTATAAAATACAAGATTTAGACATTTAGAATGAGCTTGGGATTCAGGTTAATTGTTCAAAGACGGTTTAATAACACAATAAATATTAATATGTATTAATAATAATAATACAATTTAAGTATATTCAGGTTAATTGTATGTCAATAAATGTCAATAATTTTTCAATAAGACCGGTTAATGACACGATAATACTAAAAAGAATTTCTTTTTAAGTTCAGTTTATATTTTCCTGTCAAAACAAAAGTAATAAGTTTAAGTTAAACTAATTGAAGTATACAAAAGTATAAAGGAAATGAAGTTATTCGTTTAACTTTACAAGTTTAACAAGGTTGTTAGGTATTAAGGCAGTATACAAAAAGACTACTATGACATGCTTTTAATAGGTTTATAAAAGTTCTACAATAACTATTTTCTTACAACCAGTACCTCCATATGATGTACAATATGCTCGTTTCCTGGCTCCACGACAGCATTCATCTGAAACATTAGAGTAGTGTTTAAGAGAGCATTACAGTTTAGCGAAGGGTACGAAGGGCATAGCCGGTTGATGACTTCATATTATCCAGTATACGTAGGGATATATAACTGCAGGTTCCGTTCCTTAGGTGCATTCCCTGGGGCTCCTGAGTAGCTTTCAAAAAAAAAGAGTGAAGAAAAGGAGAAAAAGAAAAGACTGAAATGAGTGGTTGATTGTCTTGTCTATCTACTTTTGTCTGCGCAAACATAAGAGTAGTGTTAAAGAGAAGAGTCTAGTTTAGCTTTTGAGTTCTAGGTAACTAACTCCAATGAAGCTTATGTAACGTGAAGTTCACAATAATTGGAGTTAATGACTCAGGACTAAAGTTGGGCGTCTTGGAAAAAACCGCAGCACGTTTCAGCCCTACCCGAAACCCGAAAACCTGTTTTGGTCGGCCAATTCGTGCCGAAGACGGTGCTCGCGGAAAACGGGCCCAAACACACAACCCTACTGAAGACTGTAGCTTCATCTTGTCAAGAAGAATAGTTTAAATAGTTTCAGGTCACTTAAAATCATTTCCAACAAATTATTTCAATTACCTTAATAATATGATGTTTTACATTCTGAACTTGTACTGGAATTTCCTTCACCACACACCAATACGTTGTTATTTCAGCGGGGATCTAAAGATGAAAGATTTTAGACTTAAAATATGAATTTATTTATAAAATGGGGAAATTCCGGAATAGCCCCCAACGCCGCAGTAGCCCCCACAGATTCATATTGGCGGGGAGCTAAAATTTGAAATAACCAGTTTGGGGTCATTTCTGAAATAGGTCGGGGTCTACTACGGTGTTAGCAGTAATCTTCCAAATTGACCCCATCGAATGCTGCGAGAATACTAAAGACCTATCATGAAACAGCTCTCCACTAACTAAGCCATTCAAAAGAGTGGCTATTCTGAAATACAATGGCAGGCAAAACTGGATGCGCCTCTAAAATGAATAGAAAACTCTGGATTGGAAGCCTTTTCGTTAAAGGTAATTCATTTTAATCTAACACCGCTTCTCCAAGATGCTCATAAGAAGGCCCTCTTGATATAGTCTGTAACAAGAAAAAGGCTGCAAGGTGCGGTGTTATATAGGCTTTCAGAAATTGCTCAATTTTCGTCGAA
>JAQGAV010004136.1:0-10913 GCA_034691345.1 Phasmarhabditis papillosa | reverse complement strand
TTTCGCGACTCGCAGGCGTGGCGTGTCATGCGAATCGCGCCAGCTTCGCGTGCGAGTCGCCGTTTAATCTCTGAGTGATTATTGTTTCTTCCCCGGCCTAGCTCTGACTGGCCACTAAGGGCCGGGCCGGCCTTCACTTTTCACAGCACTTGGCTTATGTTAGGCAAAACATTGTTCCGTAATGAAAAGGTTCATTTTAATGAATTATGCAAGGAAGCAGTTTGAAAACACTGTTTGGACTCGAATTTGATTGACAAGTTTAGAATAAAAACGAGATTGACTAGGCCAGTTTAAGTTGAGTGGCAAACCCTTGTACTGTTTACATAATATGTTTACATATCAAACTTCGTATCAACAGGTGTGGTAATTTTAAAAAGACGGCTCGCAACCGGCTTAGGTTTTTCTAACAATAAGCTCAAAAAGGGCCGAAAACTCGAAAAAAGGCCCGTTCCCTTGTAAAAAGAAACGTCCTCTGGAAAGCTTTAACCGAATCATTCGAAAAAACTCAGTTACATAAATTGAGCTATTGCCTTTCCAATTATATATAAATTAACATTAATTGCTCAACAAAATAATCCAGGTTATGAGCATCAAAATTTCATCATTTGAGTTTGCGCTGCCCATTTTCTTAGGGCGCGGCGAGCCGTGGCTATAGCTCAGGAAAAAAAAGGAACGCACGGTACATAAGAATATCACCACCCCCGTGCCGTGTTTTATATTCTCACCGCCACCTTAGGCGCCTCTCGAAACGTCGTTCGGTCTTATGTAAAAATGATTGGAAAATCGGAGGATCGGGAGCCTTTACGTCAAAATTACATTTATTCTTATTTACCACCGCTTCTGTTCAGGATACTGCGCTCTAATCTTGTTGCTGTCGCTTACCTGTTCATCTTCATCCTCTGCAAACATTGGCTGGCTTGAGCTCTCTTCGGCTTCGTTTCCCTTCTGTTTGTCTTTTCTGTTCATCCACCATTTCCATAGCTCATAATGAACTAAGAACACCGTCTCCGAAAGAAACTTTGCCACATTTGCAACTGTTACTAGAGTGAGGGGGATTCCTGAACCAAATACTGCATAAAAGCTAATTTCTATTTGGATTTAATGGACTACTTCAGAATTCGCAACGGGCAGGGACAACTCTTGTGAAACTGAGGCGCCGCCGCAGCTCTGCAAACTCCCAGTCTATCGGGATTTCCAGAAAAGAGAACTATTTTGAATTAAAAATTCTTACAATCGCCTTTTCTGGGAGTTCGGGACTACCAGAGATCAGAACTGGCAAAATCAGAACTTTGAAAGATTTCTAATATTCCCTAATAATATTTTAGTGTTTTTTCAATGGATATCGATAGTTCATACCCTACTTCTAATCCATCCAAAATCCAAAAACCTCTAAAAATGGCCCAGTTCTGTTTTTGCCAGTTCGGTTCTCTAGTCCCGGGAGTTCCACTGAATCGCTTATCTTCCTACCAATAAGACAATAAATAACTCCGAACAGCCTTCCACTGAATGTGCTGGGAGCCACATAGCCATATCCTATCGATGTTAACATTGTTGTTGTGAAGAAGACGGAATTGGCAAAGTCCCAAGTCGGAGCATCCTTAAAACGACTAGTTTGTTATTGCCAGCCGAGGTTATTTATGGTTAGTGGAGGGGGGGGGGGGGTCGTAAAACCTATAGTCATAGTCATGTGCACATTCAAGAGTAATAATGGAGTGTTAAAAAATCTCGATGAAAAAGGCACCGGAAGTTTTCGAATATACTATAAGATATCAAAAAAGACTATAGGAACTAAGCCTGCTAGATTGGAATTGGCCGTCCCGGGCCGGCCTTTTGAATTCTCATCCTAGACTAAAATATATACTCGTTTGCCGTAATCCATAACGAATGTTGGTGAAGTTGTGCCAAAAATGATACATCGCAACTGGCTCTTTGTCTTTAGATTTAGAAGCTAACCCATGTAAACGTTATCATCGTAAGTACTTACGTCATCATAGCCATGCCGTGCATGTCGATGCGCCGAAAAAACTGTATCGACAAAATCATCAAAATCTCCTTTGGTGGACTCTTTGACTGTCTTAATTAGCTCTTGGAGATCCTGGAATCGAATTACTAGGTATATTGGAACTAAGTGTAAATAGCGCGCCGTTTTACCGAAAATGTACCAACATATTGTTTGAAGCAGAGCTCAGCAAGCATGCGCAAGGCCGGACTAGGCCTGGGCCATTCTCCGCCAAATGGCAAAACTTCAACGACCAGGGGGTACGCAGAACCCGAAATTTTTGAATATGTAGCTGAAATTTAAATATTTTTTACTTTTTGGGAGCAAATGTATGGCGGCCGCGAATTTCTTACATTTTATATAACGGGTGGGGGGTCCGCAAATTTTTCTTAGCAACCTTTTGCGCCAGGCCTGGGCCGGACCCAAGCCGGGCCGTGATCTTAAAAGTTGCGCTCGGGTCCGGATCAGATTCATTGACAGTGCTCCGATGTCCAGCGCTCGAGGTATCGAGAAGTCTTGAAGCCAAGCTATTCATGTTTTCAAATGTTTACTGTATCAAGACATTCGAGCTTTTACAACCATGCTAGCGTTACGCAGGTGACTGGAGCTCCGGAAGGGTAACGGATGAAGTTCTCAAAAAAAACCCCCGACCATGGCAGGCCATTGAAATCTGTCACCTGAGCCCAGATAGGCCCATCGGGGCGGATTTACACATTTCCTTTCTACCTTGGAATCAGATTTCTTCTCCTGGGTGAGATCCCATATTCTGTCCATATAGACCTTGGCACTTCGCTCAATATTTCCCGTCTGTTCTTCTTTCACATTCTAGAAAATGTATATTTTTAAAACAGTGAAGTGTAACTTAAGCAAAGTAAGCTATTAATGATCAACTTCCACGGCAAAATGTTGTATGACATCGTTATATTTTAATGCAACAGACTGATAATTAGTTTGGTTAGGGCGAACGCTTCATTACTATCGTGCATACACTCACTTTTAGCAGTACAACGGGTACACAATATATTTCAAATTTATGATTATGCGATATTGCAAACAGAGATTTGTAATTGAGAAATTCCCAACATCTTGGTCGTTTTGCGCACCAACGAGTCTGGTAACTGCACATTATTCAATCAAGTGCTTTGAAAAACACAATAATTATGTGCAACCTTGTGTATGGTAACACGCAGTTGAGTGGATTGTAGCTGGTTTAAGATATCATTGGCTGAACGTCAACAATTGTACAATGTCCGATACGGGTACCTTAAAATGTTCTCCTTCCAAGTGCTGGAAAATTAGAGCTCCACCAATGATGTATACGGTGGTAGTCACTACCAACATAAGATGGGGAGAGAAAAACCGAGCCATGATTATCCGAAATACTAACCTAAATATTAGTCAACTTCTAAGATGATTGTACGTTTGGGTAGTTGGTGTTAAATCAAATGAAAACTTGAGTAGTATCAATTCCCACTATCGATGTAAACATCTGCACGAAAAACAAACATAGACGAAGATTAACGGAAAACATAATAACGGATCTACATGGCTAGTTAAACATAAACGCTTGCAATGTCCGCATTATTTTTCTAAAGTTACTACTAACCTCATTTTCAGTCGAAAGTATAAATGCTGATTGACAGCTTTTAAATTAACAAATAGGAAGCCGCTATGAAATTCAATACCTAACAAAGAATCTCTAATAAATGAGTCCGAAAGAGGAAAGCATAAAGCTTTCCATACAAATAAAAACCCAATTGAGGGATGCCTACAGAACCCTACTGAGGTATATAACAGGCAAACGGAATAGCCATATGAACCCGTAAGAAAGAATATGAAATTCAAATTCTGAATGAACGCTAACGGCTACTCGACCTAGCATCAAAGTGTGCTACAAAGCCACCACCCAATACCCAATCCCAAGGGTAAAATTGATCTATCTTTCATCAAGCTCTCTGGGGATTCAAGAACTGCGACGAAACGCCTTTAAAACAAACCGCAAATATAAAACAAGCAAAGAAAATGAAACATTTAATAAAGGCAAAATAAAAAAAACACATGTAACATAATAAATTAGAAATAAAGGCCTAAATAAATAAGGAAAAATTATGTCTTAATTACTCCATTCTTCGTATTGAGATCAGCTTCCTTTGCCAACAAATCCTGCCATTTTTGCAAGGAAGCTGAAGAAGGGATTGTAGAATAAATGGAAAACAAATGTTACCTTTAAATTTGTTTGTCAGCGACTGTAAGTCAGTTGAGAATTTCAAGGCATCGGCTACGAAGGAGTCTTGATCATAGTCCACTTTATTGCTGGAAGACACCAGCTTGTTCAACTTCCTTTTGGCGAGCTAGAATATGTAAATGTTTAGAGGTTTTCAAAAAAGTAACCTACGTTGTCAATCTCCGATTGCAAGTTGAGAGTCTCGAGTTCTGTCTGAGCGATAAGATCCGTTATTCGCATACGCTCATATTCTCGCTTGTCGGTTCCCTAGAAAAAAGATTCAAATTTGAAAATGTTGAAATCACCAACATTGCGACTGCAAACGAGCGAGAGATCAGTTTCTTCTTCATCTGATCCAGGGCGGATTCTGAGTTCTTCATCATCCATGGGTGTGCATGCTTCTTCAGATCCCAACTCTTTCACTCTGGAAGAACGCAGCGAATAAATTCGAAAACTTATTGAAAACAAACCGTTTAGCATATCGGAGGGTATTTAGGGTGTGCTCACAGGAAGACATACCTGGTCCGATCATCGCAATCTATAATAATAACTAATCCTAGTAGCTGTGAATACAATTACCATGCATAGCTTGGCCTTCTCTCCCATGAACGAGTCCCTCAGAATCATGGTTAATTTGGACGAGCGGAACGGAATGTGGTTGTTGTTCTGAGCCATTCCACGGATACATTCCTAAAATTTTACTACATTAGCTTGTGGAAACAGACTATGTCAAACCTTGAGAGCTAGAAGTGATTTATTGATTTCCGCCCCTTCTGTCCTGGTTTGTCGATCAGCATTTCCAGTGTCTTGGCCTCTTTCATTTCCAGCAAGATCAATAAGGGAAAATTTTCCCCATAGCTTTTGAGCTCTACCAGCACCCCTTGAAAAATATATACAAATTAAAATCACAACAGATACGAGACTAACTTCTTTACAATGATCTGAAAAACAGCGTGAGACCTGCTAGAATTGCTGTTTGCAGAGGTTGTCCCAGCTGTGCGTTGCTCCGATCCCCTTCTAATTACATCCAGAACCTATGAAAAAAATAATAATAACGAAATATAATAACAGTCATACGTCTTCTTCACAGTCGACAGGTTCTTCTTTGAGTCCAACGACATTAACTTCCTTCTTGCCATCTTCGAGAACTCGTAAGAGGGCCTTGTTATTGAGAAGATCAAAGGCCTAAGTAAAACTAGCTAATGTGGTGACATCATGACTATGAAACCTTCGATCCATATATTTCAAAAAATGAACAGTAGACAGACAGACCGAGATTTCGAAACTCGGTGTTTTTCATTTCAAATACATCCCTAGCGGCAAGGGCATATATTCCGTTGCCACTGTTCTGCAAACAAACGAAGTTAAAAATTGTGAAGTATCCTAAACCTGTTTTCTGCCTTGTTGAAAATCACCACCCATTGTGTGGGTTTTTCCGGATCCGGTTTGACCATAGGCGAAGCATGTAGCAAATCCTTGCTCGAAAACCGTTCTCACAAGCGGCTGAGTAGTGAACCTTAAACAACAAACGAGATTGAACAAATATACAACAACAAATTACTTGTAGACCATCTCATTGGAAGAATTTTCATCAAAGGTGTAGTCGAAACGAAACTTCTGGTTGTCGAGCCATTTCGTCATATCGACCTTGGTCTGCGGCATATGAAGGAAGAGGTGATCCCGATTAGGGATGCTAATAACCTAAAAACGACGTTAAGCACAGAAACACAAATATGGTTGTACCTCAACTTCCTTTTTCGTTATTTCCTTTCTGCTCATTGGTCGCTTGCGAATACAGACCATGATCCTTTCACTGGTGACTGGGTCGCTCATCTTTAGCGGTCGATAGTCCAGCTGAACTACCAATATTGAAAAGCATTGAACAAAAAACAAACCGTTGCCTGAAAGTCCCGAATCATGCAGAGAACCTTGTAATTGGGATTGCCAGGATCTATTTCCTTCTCCAATTCCTGCTGCCTCTTCTGCCGTTCCTAAATAAAATAATACGTTATATTTCTCATTAGAGAAACAACATACTTGCTGTATTCGCCGTTCCTCACGATCCTGATCGATCTTCTCAATGGTTTTGAGCGTTGAGGCTCTTGGTGGGCGAGCGGTTGATATCTCCATCGTCTCATCCAAACCTCAAATAGGAACAGTTAAACGACGAAAACACTGAAGACAAACCAGGATCCTTTTCAGCTGTGCGGGCCGGGACAACCGAGAGACGCTTAGCTGAAAAAGAGAAACATTAGAAAAACATGTTTCCAATGTCTTACTCGGTGGCTTGATTTTTCCTACAGTTGGAAGCGGTCCAAGCATCGATCTTCGCGTGATAGGCTTGTTAATTTCTAGTGGAGGAGGAGCAAACGGCGCTGGCGCTTTGAAGTTGTACAAATCATCGCCTTCATCATCCTAAACAATTGTATATATGGTAAATATGAAATTAATACCGATGTAATAAGCTGCGTGGAGACGACCTTTTTCACAGGAACAGGCTGTGTGAATGGCACCACAGGCGTCCTTGCCAGAGTTGTGTTTGTCCTGAGCAGTGTGGCAATGTCGATCTCCTTGCCCTTCGTTTCCTCCTGAATTCAATTTCAGTAAAGTAAAAAAGTTGGATAAACCTTTTCGAACCACTCCACCATCACAGCGTTTCTCTCCGGTTTCAGCTCGGTCACGACAGCACTGTGGACGCGGCCGTCAGACCTAAACTATTAAACAATAAGAACAACAAGATGCTAAACAACCTTTTAATATCAACATGCATCCCGACTTCTACTCGGTCCATAATGAGTTGAGACGAACGTGCGTCGGCGACTGAAACTTCATACGTTACTAAATAGATTTTAGCAGTGGAACACGTTGTCGAAGGATAATAAACATTTAGAATAAGAGCTAATACACATAATCATGCCAGTAAAAAGACAGTAGCTCAACCAGCCTCAAGAAAGCATTGCGAAATGAGTGAAAGAGCTCGTTTTTTCGCTGAATTATTGAACATTCGACCGCCAAAATTTGAACGACATACGGTAACTTTGGAGCGCCATTCCCGTGGCCGCAATTTTTTTGTTCGGTTCCATTTGAAAATCCTAATTTGGCATAAATTTGATTTTTCGTTGTGGTTGTAAACTGTTATAATATGTTGATGTTTGTTAATAGGTTTAATCAGTTATCATATATATATATATATATATATATATACGTGGCAGTTTCTGAGCATAGCATAGCTTGGCGTTCGATTTGTATTTAAATTTTCCAATGAGTAAAGCGCCATTATAACGTTAAATATTATAATGAGGGTTATAAAAGTAAACCGCACTCTCCTAACTGTTATTTATAGGGTCAATTACCGACGCTTAACTCGTGACCTAGCCTTTCGCTGTACATTTTTGCATGTTATAGTGAAATAGTATTGTTTTCTCGAAGTAATCAGCATAGGTCTTATGGGAATGCGACAACCCATTACTTTAATAATGTTTATTAAATCAATAATACCTTTTTGAAATCCAACTTTTTTTGCGTGTCCATGTTTATTTCTTGGAACCATGATTGTTGAATACTGAAATGGCTAAATGCTGAACGAAAAGTTGGGAGCAGGAAAAATTTGAGAATTGAGTCTTCTTTTAGTTGAAGCTGGAAAAGCCATTGAGCTTCTTAACAATGCAAGGAATTTCGTAGTGAAGTAGGCAGAGAGTTTCATCTACATAAAACTCCATATCCGAAGAATTCGATAAATTGGACGATTTAGCTGCGTGAATGAAGAAAATTTTGTGGTTGAAATGCTTTCTTCTTCTCCAAACCAGCTCCTGGAGCACGAATCGCTATTTTTAGCTCTGTCTTCATTGAGGAAATTATAGTTTTTGCATCTGCACATCGACTTATGATAATATTTTGTATTATGTCTGTTTTCTTAGTATACTTAATTGTACGTTACCTAACATTTTACAAAATACGCTTGCCTGCATTTATTATTGTGGCTCGAACTGTTCAAACACTTTGGGAATATTTTGTAATAGTATTTATTACAAACTATTTTACTTCACATTGGTAATATTTTTTTAATATTTATGTATAAAATACACGTCGGCAATATTTATTCTTGCAATGCAAAAACAAATGTTTATAATTACAAATTGGGAATAAGTAATGATTACATGACCAATTAGTTAGTGAACATAGTTGAGATATGCTGAGATATTTTGCTCCATGAGATATGAAATTCCCGTTGTGATATAAATAAGGCTAAGAGTATATGAATGATGTGAATATCACTTCTTGTAGTCATTAATTATTATCATTATTATTATTGTGAACCAGTAGTGATATGTGTGAATTTAAAGTATGATAATTGGTCTTTCTTGAGCTAGGAAAATGGGTTATTTTTCTCCTTCATCGATATGTAGACGACTAGCTTCATCGGGGCTGCTACTGCTACGGGTGGATTCAGAAGCGCACTGGAAATAATCAATATCAGTCAACATTTATTGAATTTAAATATATTTAAAGTGTATTGAGTGATTTTGCTTGCCTGGCCTGGCAAGTGTGGCAGGTTTTGGGTCAAGGGAGCTTCGAGAAAAAAATTGAACTTTTATTGGGATACAACAGGAAGAACAGTATTTTTGTAAAATTTCAGAAGTATTTCTAATAATCATCTTGTTTACTTAAACCGCGGTATTTAGTCAGCTTCTCTGGATTCTGGCAAAATCCATTTGTCACATTAGCTAACCTCATTAGCCTGCATTGCTTGTGGCATTGAAGCTTCAATGGCGTTAGAGTTCATGAGCATTTGAAGCATAGCTGTTGGATCCTGCATAGGCTGACCATCGTTCATCTAAAGAGTGAACTCTGTATGGGTTGGCTTTTCTAAGAAATTGAAATACTTTCCAGTTTTCAGTTTGTTTCCGTTGAAATCGATTAGAGTGGAAATATTTTTGGGAAGAAATATATTCTAACTTTCAGGTAGTAGAGTTAGATTTGTTTATGTTCTTTCAAGCTTAGGGATATTTAGGCAGATGACTATTCACTCTTTCTTGTCCAACTAGACCGGACTACACTTGTTATGAGTTTCTTAGCCATACCTGCATCATTGCCTTTATAAGCTCTTCGGAGTTTGGAATATTCATTCCCAGATCGTTCAATGGAGGTAGTGAACTGTTCAAAGGAGCAAGTTCGCCAGGATTCTGCAAATATGCTATATTGTTCAACATAATTACATGTCATCTTTGCCGCTTATGTCTGGTGTAAAATTTCAAGCCCATACAGGAAAGGGAAAATAATTTAGACCAACAACTCGCACGGGCTTTAACAGTTCACATTCGGCCTGGCCACGAAGGGTTAAAAAGGGGCGTGGTCGGTGCGTCCAGCTCATATTTTCCAAAATCATCGGGCCGCAACATACGTAACTCTGCTTATAAAATACATGCTAATATGTCATGATTCTTTGATTAATTTTTATATTTTACTGAATGTTGCCAACCTGCTCCTGTAGCTTCTTCACATCATTTAGATTCTTTACTCTTCTTAGATAGGCTACACGATTGTCCACTTGTCTGGAGAGACGAGGGTTGTGTGGTAGACCCAGTCGTTTCACCTAAGAAAATTAAAAATTACAAGTTTCAGGGAAAAGTTCAATGACGGCAGAGGTGGTTATCCGGCCGGCCCGGCCCGGCTTGGGTTTCAAAATTTCGGGGCGGGCCTGGCCGGGCCGGTAACCAACTCTGAATGACGGTAACCAACTCTGAATGACGGTAACCAACTCTGAATGACGGTAACCAACTCTGAATGACGGTATTCACTAACATTCGGGATCCCGTTCCCGCTATAGCCAAATTGTTCCTTGCCGTTTCAATGCATTGAAATTACCGGCGATTTTTTCAGCTTCGGAAAACTATCAGAAGTTATAGTTAAGTATTATACCTCTTCCTCCAGTTTGGATTGTCTCAATGCCGAGGTCCAGTCTTCCCGGAAAGATAAGTCGACAATTTCACGAAGAGTTCTGAAAGTAGTGGTTAAGGCCAATATTGTTAAGTTATAAGTATGCATAAGGCGGTTACGACAGGGAGGATTCTGATTTTAAGTTTATTAGCTTACTTTGGTAATCCAGCATGACTTCCGGGTGTTCCACAGGGTTCCATTGCATGATTATGACATCCTTTCTCTTCAACGATATAGAATTCGTTCATTCTCTTCACTCGAACCTTGTAACGACACTTTGACTGAAGACGGTTGATGCACTCGAAGCTAAAATAGCGTTGTGAATTATGTGAAGGCCGTATCCACAAACAATTTGGGGAGCTCCATACCCTTACCTGACCCTGACAGAGAAGGTAAGGACGCCCAAAATGAACCGTCGTGGAACGGTTTTGCCTTCCCCGCGGAAGGGTAGGGACCTTCCCGAATGTTCATGGATACGGAAACTGGTTTTAGTCGTATTTTATACATAAGGGAGATGGGTTCCTTAGCCTAGTAGTTAGAAGAGCGGTCTCTTCGCGAGCGTCTAAGGCTTAGGTGTAGGTTAGCTCGCACCCCGTAGCCGAATGAGGCTTGGGAAACCGCGTATTTATTCCAGGTTTCGTGCACCCGAAAACTGAATGTTATAAAGGAGTCGTCTTGATTATGACATCCTTTCTCTTCAACGATATAGAATTCGTTCATTCTCTTCACTCGAACCTTGTAACGACACTTTGA
>JAQGAV010004135.1:0-10914 GCA_034691345.1 Phasmarhabditis papillosa | reverse complement strand
TTAAAAAGCTCAGTCAGCGGAAAGACAATAGCGGGTGCCACTTTATTGAGAAAGTAATATGGAATGCGATCAGGAGAGGTCGATACTCGAAGTGGGAGTTTACTCAAAACCGAGAAAACGCTAGATATAGAAATATGAGTAGCACTTCTCGAAAGAGAACTGGCGAAAATGGAACTATTTTGAAAAAATTACAGAATTGTCAGGTCAACATAGTTCTTTTTCTGATAGTTCTATATTGTATTAAAATAGTTTTAATTTATTGAATTTTTCATTTTTATTAAAGTTCTTCACCTTCGTTATTATAGCTCGGTTCCTACAACAACTTCGTTAACTACAAGGTTCCTTCTGGGAAAGACGGCGACTGTGTTATGGCCTCTTATGCTAAGAAGTGGTATTGGATAACAACCCCGTGCAACCAGAAGACTGGAATGCAGTTTGTATGCGAAATACAGCCATGTGATTCTACTAATTATTGTACTTAACTTTTATAATGATGTTATTTATACACTTTTTATAAGAGTAAATGTTTCATTCAACATGTTCAACAAATTTTTCATCATAACAACAATGCACCAATCAAACGAAATCACTGAAAAAATTATTGCATTCTAATAGCCGAACAAGCATCAAATAATAAGCTAATCAACCCAGTCACTGGAGTAGATGCTTTTACCGAAGTTACGGAACCTCTCGCTCGAGGAGAACGCAGCACCACGTTTGGATCGTACATTTGAGCATAATCTTACTTACTGCTTGCTAATCGGGATATTTGCCGTTTTTGTCTGACTGTTCTTTCAATAAGAATAATTAGACCTACTCCATACAAGTAGTCAGGGTGCCCTTTTATTTGAAAGTTTGAAAACTATCTCTTCATTTTGATTCTTTATTCAAGACAGAAAACAAATTATCATAAGAAATATATTCAAAACTAATCAGATGGATGAAATAACTTATAAAATGGCAGAATTTACACATAATTGGGAATTCCTTGTTAGTTTTGTGTTGTTTACTGGTCTGGTTGTGGTTCAGGCTCCTTGCACTGTGTGGCTAGGAAGGCTCGCATACTCGTGGAAAGACCACCGTCAGAAGCGGGATCCTAAACGGAAAGGGTTACTGTAGTTTAGACTGTGTTATATCAAAACTATAAACTCTTCTACCTAAACAATAAAATAAACTATCATAAATGTTAATAATACAAATGGGGTTAAGGAACTAAGGATATCAATGCCAATTTTATATAAATGGTATACTGCAAGAGTTGGGCAGATTACATGAAAATATTGACACTTGGGTTTGAAATAGAGTATTCTTTCGGCTTGTTTAAGCAGACATTCAAGGCAACGTGTATTTTTTTGAAAGTTATATGTTGCTACCCAACTCTCTATCTAAACTAATCATGCGTCTCACTTTGTAGGTTCACTTACAGTGTTCTATAAGTATTATTAATATGTAAGAAAAGTTTCAATTTAGATATTTGATGCTTAAAGTTAAAATGGGATTTACATCACCAGCCCGTTTTAACTAGTTCTATGATTTACCTTGTGATGGTTATCAAGTGACTATACTATAAACGCTATATTTTGTTTAACCTCTAATGTAACCTGACTTTTCCTACCTTAGCAAATATCTCCAAATGGTTCTTTCCCTTCCACACAAGTCCACAACGGAATTCTGGATCGTTCTTTGTCAAGAACTTGTAGATTTTGTCGAGACAGTCGTGAACTTAAATAACATATATTTTTATGGAATTCTTAAAATTGCGGAAAATTGGTACTACAATGATGATTATTGTGTTCTGTTGCATTGTGGTGAAACTTTTACAATTTGGATTTTTGTATCAACGGTTTTATGAATAGGCAAATGTACATAAGTTGTGAACAAGGTTGGTGCAAGGCAAGGTCTAATCAACTGTGAACCTCACTCAGATGGTGGGTTCCATTTCCCGAGCGCACGGACCTTTCTCAAAGTGGGCCACCGAGCAGTGCAACCTCATTATCCCGTGACTTGGATTATTGTTAAGTAGTCGTACTCATACCTTTGCTAAGAGTAACATATGGTAATGGCTTCATCATCTTAGATACATCTTGTAGGGTGTGGATAGATGGCTTGCCGAAGTCACCATTTCCAGTCTGCACTCCCTTGAACCAACCGACTACTTCCTGAAAAACTTGTTTTTAGTAAAACTGCTCTTATCAAGATTTCTAAGTTTGTAACTGATTGTTGCAATAAAAACGCTTACCAGCACAGTTTACTATTATATACGGGTGCTTTATGGTGGTTTGAGCTGCGGTCTCTGAATCCGTGAAGATCTGAGGCTGTGGGTTCGACTCCCCGTAGCTGCAGAAGGCTTGGGAACCGGCCACTTATTTATCCCATGTTTGGTGCACCCGAAGACTAAATGTTAGAAAGGAGCTGTCTCTGCTCTGACGATTCCGGAATGAATGGCCGAAACCCTGCCTCGAAGAAATCTACTATTATTGTAAGTAAAATACTATTTTAAATGTATCAAAGTTTGTGCTTTAGTTCTTTCTAAGTAATTGTGTTATAAGAAGACGTTACCTGATTAGCATTACTGAAAAAGAGTTGTGCCCATGTAAAGAATGGGAATCCTGCTCCTTGTGGATATGTAGTCATTAGTTGTAGGGGGACATCGTGTGGCATCTCACCATATTGCATTACCTAAATTTTGAAAATCATTGAGGTAAGTGCAAAAAGTTTTTTCTTTTTAGTTTTAGGCAGCCAAAATATAAGTTGTTAGTCACAACAGTCTTGAATTCAAACGATAAAACTTTCAAAACATTCTGTTATTATTCCGATTTAAATTGTCGAACGTTATGACAATGTTAAAACTTCTGTTCCTATAGTCTATCACTATATAAAAAGGTGGTAGGACCGAGCAGGACCATCCCTACTCATACTTTTTAGTTCGGTCTTACTTCAATATTCTCATTTTCAGGAGCCTTCTTTCTTTCTGGCTCTGCTTCTGATTTGTCCACTGTTACGCTGAAAAGAACTTTTTCTTTGTTGGATGATACCGTTAAAATAGTTTACAATGACAAACATGTATTTTGATTTACTATGCTTCGTAAAATACAATAAAGATTCGTAGATTTTTTGGTTTTCTAACTAGTTTATTTTTCTATCCAATGGAAATGAAAAAAAATTGCCTATGTTTTGAGCATCAGAGTTAAATACATATAATACTTACTGTGGAGCCTTTACTGCAGCAAAATCGGCACAATCAACTTCGTACCTAAAAAGAGTAGTTAACTCAAAGACTCTTGTATCATAAATAAAAAAAACACCAAACACTGAACACGAAGAAACTGGATAGTTTTAATCAAGCAATTGAAACTTTTGTTTCGAAGCAGAAGACAAGGCTATTTGCAAGTTAAAAAAGCTATACAGTGATGATCTGAGTCCACAAATGCAAGAAATTAGAACCGATTTGATAGAAGGCTAGAAGGCTCCGTCATATATTCAATAGTGCTGCGAACCAAGAAAGAAACTACTGATGTAATCTGTACTGTGATTCTTGCATTGACAAATGGAATAAAATACTTTTAAATACAAAGATAATAAGACTGGAATTAGTTCAGGCAGTGTTTTTACCAACATTTGAATTCAAATTCATACCTAACCAATATCCTGAATGTGCCGAATTGATATGCAACAAGTTGGAAGAATGGTCCTGTGGCATGGGCTCCTCTAGGGCGGGTCATAATTCTCTTTAGATTATTGTCAAAGGTTACATGACCAATTTCCATAAGATCCGAAGCCTCTTTTCTAAAAAATGAAGATATATAATATAGTTAGATTAACACTTGTTTATTCATCGAAGCTATTGCACCAGTAAGTTGTTGAGGAATTCAGCAGCTATCTTCTAGCTTGTTTGATAAAAACACAAATGAATGACAAAACTGAATTTTTGTCAGATAGACTATCATGGTCTAAGTCATATTTCTCTAAGTCACGACGACAAAGAAGCTGCAAAGACCTACCTAGCGAGAATACAAGTGTTTCCAACACGTTCACAATCGATTCTGAACAATCCGTCTCCAGCTTCCTAAAACGAGTATTTGGCTTTAGATGTTGAAGTTCACTTATGAATCTTTGAAAATTTGATAGATGCAGGTGCTTTTTTTGTAATAAAATGAATCTTCACAAAATGAGTTCACAAAATAAAAAATGAAAATGAAAAATATTCGAAAGCAACTTTATACTTAAGGAGTTGTTAGGTTGCAAAATAAGTTATAGAATTATTTAAGTTCTTCAAGGCTGTTATAATACTAGTGATAAAATCAATACTTTTCTCACCTGACAGAAAGCAAAAAGCTTTTGAAGATTCACAGAATCAGTAATAAAATCGAATTTGCTGAAGTCAATAGGCTTCTTCTTTTTGTCTGCGAACATCTTAGCAGCGATAATAGCGGCGTCTAGTGAACCATTTCGAACCTAAATAGGTGAAGCTATTGATGTAACAAGTTCATTGTATTGTAACAGATTTAGTCTAGGTTTTATTTAACGAAACATTTAGTTATTTAAAATGTTAACATAAAGTCTGATTATTCAAGAGTGATAATTAAGTGATGCTTGCCTGATTTCGGATAATTTACGTATATTTTCAGTTCATTTTTTAAGAAACCCACGTAAAAAACTTATTTTTAGGTTGCTTCGTTGTAATAATATTTTTGTACTTGGCTCTTTCTTTGTTTTATATGACCATAAGTTTCCTTTCACTTATTATCTGTTAACTATCAATATCCTACCTTTAGATGGTTGACATCGTAGATTACTACTCCATGATCCTGTGCCAGCTTGCCACCGGGCCAGAAGAATGACTCTGGTGGCATTCCAGGTACCTAAATTAACATTGAAAAATATTGTTTCTCCTTCAATCAAAGAATTTGTCATTTCAAATATTATTCCTATTGCTAGAAAGTTCTATTAGTACTTTTATTGAAAGTTATGAAAACTAACCAAAATAGTTGGAGTATCGTCCTTCAGGTACCATTGGTAGGATCCCATTCTGTAAAGAAGAATATCATATTAAGTTATCATAGTTTAAACAATATTTCTTTTGTTTAGACGCTACTCGAAACAATTTTTATGGAAAATATAACTTGAATCCAGCAAAATATATCATTATTTTCGCATACCTATCGACATATTTGGTTGATGTTGGTCCTCCTTTTCCAGACAAGTTCACTAGGGGCAGAATACCGTAAGGCTCTTCTTCGAGACCTTCAAACAACCAGAAACCGTCAAGCTCGTCCATTTCTAGAATATTACTATAAAATATTTTAACTTTTCAGTTTATATATATTAAAATATACTTAAATATTATGAAATGAGTTTTAATAGAGTCATTGATATAGTATTCATATAGTAAAAAGGGTATAACAGTGAAACATTCACTAAGAAGACTTGAAAATATAATATTGGAACGTGGAGTGAAAATAACATAGTCAATAAGAAGGATGACAACTCAACGATATGGATTTACATCTGTCGGCCCGGCCGGCCCTTTCCCATCAATGAACAAAAATTTCATACAAACAACTAAAAAAGTTGTAACTGGGAATTCCCCCCATTTATTTGTAATTGTCAGGTCACCTCAGCTAAGCTATATTTAAAGTGCATCAATCAATGAAATAGTATAGTTTATAGGGAGAGCACAGCCATGTCAGTTGAAATGGGGGCGAAAGTATCTTAACAATAGAAAAGAACACAGGAACAGCTGATAGATTGACATAGGTTATGAATATTTGTCATGTGGAGGTTTAACATTAAATTATGAAAGATCAGCTAAGGGATTCGACCGTATCGGTCTCGTACACTTTCCGCTAAAGCTGTTTGGGACCTTTCTATAGTAGTTAATAATAGATAGATTTCGAGCGCAGCACCGTGGTGGGGGGGGGGGGGGAGATAATGTTTTTAGAAATGAATTTACTTTCAAAAAAGGTTCGCATTTCATTGATTTTCCATCCATTCATTTTTATATAACTCCATTGATCCCTCTCCATGTCACCGTAGACCGAATGTTAGAAATGAGCCGGCTCTGCTCAGAAGGTTCCGGAATGAATGGCCGAAACTATGCGCCGATGAAATCTACAGTTATTTTGTGATATGTACGATTCCAGGAAATAAGAAATCCTTCAGTAACTGAATACCGTGGCTCCCTAGAATACTGTGCTACCGAGCCTAGCTATGGTTGCAGACTAGAATTACTACAATTGCAAAAAGATTTTCAATTTTTGTTGCTGCTAAAACCAAAGTAATGTAATTTTGGGCAATGATCGTTTGATGGTCAACCGAAAAGCCGTATCCATTCTTGCGTCAAAGCCATGAGAAAACTATTTTAGACCGGAACTGCTTGGTGTATCAGGAAAAAACCTAAGAGCTTTTGAAAATATATTATACTACTAGAGAAATATATAACTATTGCGAAACAACCTCAAGACCAACTTTTTGAGTTCCGGTAGAGGAAAATTTGTTAGGATAAGTTCTTTTCAAAAGGTACGAAAAGGGAACTGCCGGATTATTAACTTTCTCTATGAAAATACCAAGTGTTCTGGTTCGCAAATTTCCTTACAGTTCAAAACTATTTGTTTTTTTAACAAAAACTAACAAAAGTGTTTCGAATAAGAATAGTTTTTGAGGAAAGTAAAACTTTAAAATTAACGTTTCTTACTGAGAACCGAGCATATACAATGTTCTTATTTTGATTGTCCTAAGGTTCCATATTGATACAAACTTTACTGATCTAGCTTATTCAAGTAGTTGTTTCCAATGTGATTTAGGCACGCTATGTATGTATTTTATATAAAGTTTAGCCTGCATTATCGGCTAGGTTTTGTGCGCAATCCTGGAGAAAGGCGATGTTAGGTTAATATGAATGTACTTTGGAAGAAAATTCACCGATTTTCAAGTTTTAATAAAGATGGCCGCTGCTCAGGAAACTGCTTTGGAATTGACACCGTGAAACCTTATCATTCCTTATGCAAATCTCAATAGCCGGACTAAATGAGAGTTATCGGCAAAGTATGCTTTGACTAATAAAAATATAGCTTAAAACTCTTTTTAAATGAACAGGAGAATATGCAAAATCCGAGTAAAATAACGACTGTGATTACTTTCGGCACAGGAAATTTTTTATAACAACAATGATTGACTGGCAGTTGTAAACGAAACTAGATAGATCATGTTTATGAATTACAATAGTTGCTGACTAAAACCAAAAAAGATAGGGTCAGTTTCAGACCATCCAACTTGGGCCCGGGCCCGGCGGCCCGCTGGAGGGTCTGGTCGGTTTAGTTTATGTTAGCATTAGCGGTCTCTTCTTAGAAAAAAGCAGAAGATTTCTTAGAAGCAGAATGAATGGCAGAAACCAAGCCTAGAAGAAATCTACTATTATTATGATACAAGTGACATAGGTACTTAAATACTTTCTTTAATTAGTTGAGTCAGACTTGGGTTAGTATAGCTATATTGTGGATCGATCATTAATGGGCAAGTGAGTGGGAGTTGTCTTACTGGACAGCCGGCTCTATCTCTCTATGCGTTCTTATTACAACAGAAAGCTAGCGACAATACGATCGAGAAATACACCAGCTGCCAAGGAAATTATAGCGAATTTGCAAATCAGAGAATATTTAATAGTTTAAACAGAAACAATGGGTTAATTTATATAATCAGAATAGAGGGAACACTAATAACACATCTTGGAGTTTTAGATAACTACTGTCGAGCTGAGTGGGTCGTCACGATACGAGGTTCAGCGGTGTCCCATCAGGGTAATTATATTCAATCAAGTGGGTGCTGTTCTGGACAGTATGTACTGGTCTTGGGCACAACTTTGTTGTGTGCTGATTGACTGTCTCATCCAATTCTTTGATTCTTCAAATAGAATTCGGGTTTGCTGATCCTCGACATATCACCAATCCAACGGCGAATCTTGTGTAAAATTTTAAACTCTGCTTGATTTATTTTGAGATTGTACAAGTTGGCTAGGTAATATGATTACGGAAATACTATATTCATCAAGTATATACTTATTCACATACAAATTAGATTAATCTTGCAGTTTCCAGTTAACATGTATCAGAAAAGGTTTCTAATCAAATTGAACCAATCTACAAAATACAAAAGTTTAGTTTATTCAACAAATGCTCACCAGTTACTTTTTGCCTATAATTCTTATTGAAGTAAATGATGAATATGGAACTCAATATACCATGACTTGACAATAATACAGCTGCTAGGTCACCAAAGTCTAAAATTAAGTATAAGGTAGTAATATTATTACAGATGAGAGAGCTTAAATGGTTATATATATTGTTATACGTTTTCAAAACATTAGAAACTCATATATAAGTAATTTTGGCAAAACTAGACAGCCCAGCAGTTCCTTTCAATCCATTGGCTTCAGCGAAATGATCATACACAATACTTACAATTGACTTTGAATCAGTAGATACGCCTTCGAAGTTTACTAACACAATATTTTGGAATCGGTTACATTATCTGACTTTTTGAAATTTAACAAGGTTCAACTTGTTCAATTGAGAATTCTTAACTTACGGGAAGTATAGGGAATTGTTAAAAAGCAAACCACACCAAGACCCACATATGGAACTACAACGATGCATAAAGGAACACCTATCTGAAAATAGTTGTAGCGAGCAAATCATAGTTATATAACAAGGAAAAGGCTGCAAGGTGCGGTGTTAAACAAGGGCTTTCGCAATTACGTATTTGCGATTTATGAAATCAAAACATCGCAAAAAAAACCATGATATATTTCTACTAACAAGCAATAAATTGCGCTTCTAATCGTACCAAGAACATCTCTTTTCGACGAAAATTGAGCAATTTCTGAAAGCCTTTATAACACCGCACCTTGCAGCCTTTTTCTTGTTACAGACTATAGCTCATCGATATTACTTCTTAATTTATTGTAACTCGGTTAAATTTTTTCAAAAAACCTGTTTTTGATATGAAACGAATAGTTGGCCAGCATCGTATATTATAACAGCAATTTTTGATGAAAACGGCTGAGTTAATCTGATAAAGCACTTGAGAAAACTTACGAACACCATGGAAATTGAACCAAGTGAACCTAGTCGCTAAGGTAAGAATCAAAAGTGAAGAATTAATTTTTGTCAGGTGCAAGACAATTCTTGAAAGTCTATTAATTGTTGGCTTTTGCACTCTTGAAATATTATGGCAGATATAATATTATTGAGCTTGATATATTAAAACTAAAGATAATAACTTTATCTTGCTGGGTTGGGGTTAAGTTAAACCTGATTATATGTAAGGAGTCAATACCCCGGTAGTAGGGTACTAGCCTTTGAACTAGAGTTGGGCATTTGGGCCCGTTTTGCTTGAGCCCGGGCTTCGGCCTCAAACGGGTTTTCACCAAAACGGGCTTACGGGCTTCGGGTCCAAACGGGCTTTGGCAAAAATGGGCCTTTGGGCTTCGGGCTGAGCTGAAACTCCAATTTTGGGCTGGGGCTCGTTGTTTCGGGCCGAGCTGCCTAACTCTAGTATTGACGTTAGCGTATTATATTCAGAAGTTAGAGATTGACTTGATCGGCTCAACAGCTCATCGGTCCTGATCGGGTCATAACGGTCGTTGAGCGGCCGGCCTCCGACATCAATGGAAGTATCATCTGCATTATTTCCGATTTTGTAACTGCATCAATGGTGACGAAAAATGAGGAAGGGTTTAGAATGGGAGTTGAACCAATTAATTTCAACCGTGTGTAGCCCTATGTGTAATAAATGTGCGCTTTTTTGATTTTTGAATGATAATATATAACTCGCGATATAATCTATTCTTGGATCTCTACAACGCTTTCCAATAACTGGACAGAATTCAGGTGGAAATTCAGTAAATCAATTATTTGTATGTGACCTTACTGGTTGTAATTTCATATTTGTTAGTTGTTTTTGGCAAATTATGCTGTTCACATTAAGTAATTCAAATTATTATTATAATTCGGTCTTCCACAAAAATGAGTGAAAAATTCTTTCTCGTCATTAGTTTCTTAATCATGGAAGGAAACACTAAATGTGTACAAATGATTAATCGGACTGATATATTTATGATTGGTAATATGCAAATTTTAATTTAGTAACACCTGTCTATGCATAAAAAATGTATGATTTATGTAATAACTTCCCCTCACTCAGTAAATATTTCATTATGACTGAGATAGTTATCAAAATCTAGCAAAATGATCTATTTAGATAAATAGAAAAGTATTGAATTATCATCATCTACATACCTGCGACATCGTTCTCTATTAGAATGGATAGCATTGACTTTGTGAGTTACCGTAGTGTAGAGATGGGAGGCCGGAACGGTGCTTACTGGTCCCGAGCCTAGCCCACCGGAGAGTACAAAGAAAAATAACGAACTCGGGTCTAAAAATTGAAAACGATTCGTGAGTCTTATTGGTCTTAAATCCTCAGTATGGCGATTTCCATCGTCGGAGTCGAGTTCATAACATTTTGTTGTTAGTTAAAATGATTTAAATAAGATGGCTTTATACAATGTTATCGATACTTTGCTCAAAAAGAATAAGCTGAATTTATGCTTTTCTTGCCTTTCTGGATAGACAATATTGATTTTATTAACTCTATTCAGGATGCTTGTGATATTTCAAGAGATCACACATTATATTTATATTTTATGCGTTTCATTGAGGGTCTATCTTTTCTATTAAACACAATATGTGCTTATTTAATAATAGTATATTCATCACCCAAGATGAAAACATTTAAACATTATTTATTGGTTCTACACTTTTGTATTTGGATCAATGACATAACTGTATCTACTCTGACGGTAATATAATATTTTTAAAGACAATAATGTATTTAATAAACAGCATGGCCATGAAA
>JAQGAV010004134.1:0-10918 GCA_034691345.1 Phasmarhabditis papillosa | reverse complement strand
TCCATAGTAAAGTTTCATCATTTACCTTATAACTACAGGCGGCTGACAGCCCGGCCCATGCCGGCCCGGCCCGGCCCCCTACGGCCCGGCCAGGCCCGGCCCAAGATTTGGAACCTAGGCCGGGCCGGGCCGGGCCGGCCGGGTTAACAGCTCTGGGCTTCCATACCTATCGAAAAGTGAGGGCCGAATCGGGACGGCCCGGGCCGGCCCGACTCGGCCCGCATCGAGGAAAATATGGAGCGAGAGGTCAAGGTTCGATCCCCGCTTAGGACATTAGTTTTACAAAGTATTAAATAGCCAGGGCTTGCAAAAGTGCGGTCGTGCCTTACTTTTGTGATAATGCTCCAAATTTTGCAATCGTGGGGCCTAGCCTTGCCACTCCCGCTCACAGCGCCTCTAGTCTATGTGGCTATGGCGTTTTATGTTATGAGAATTTTCCGCGCAGATCGAAATAGAAATCGGCGTTTTCAATCCTTATGGCTTTTTCATTATTTTTTTTGGGCCCAGAATTGTTGTAAAACAACCCGTTAATAATACTATCTTTCCTTGAGAGTGTTTTCTTTTGTTGTGCTATATTTCTGCTTCAGTTTTGTTGCTTTCGGTACAGTTTTACTGATAACATGTGTATATTTTATAGATGAGCCTGTCCTCTGATTCTGGATTCAGCTTGGAGAATCATCCTCCGGAGAAGAGCGTGTACAATGGGGGATTTCCCAATGAGGTTCACGACTCTATGGATGCGCCCTTCGAGATTACCAAGGACGGAGTAGTACGAGTGTTCCATCACTATAGTTGGTTAGTTTAGCTCACGTATACATATATGTGTCGAATACACTTCTTTAGGAAGTTCTCTCATGAGAAGGCCACTGTCGACGGCAAGCGCAAGGTGGTCGTAAAGAGCCAAATGACTGGCGAATATAACTTTCCCGACACCGTGCAGTTGACCGTATATCTCTGCAATGAGAAAGAAGATGTGAAAAAGCAGGTGATTAATTTGGGTGTTTCTAGAGTATAGCTTTATTCAACAGGTCTTCGACCTTTCGAAGGTTGATGAGGAAACCCATGAGATATTATGTAGTGAGGTAATGCTCTCTTGATTAATCGACGACATTTCTGTTTTCAAGAATCGCTTCAACTATTGCACCTTTGAGGATCTACGTGTCAATGCCTTCATCACGATGAAGGATTTCCAGTATATCCCGTTAGTTCAAATCGTGCTTATATTTTATCATTCTTGTTTTTCAGAGGAGATTGGGATGCCAAGAACTCCTTCTTCGATCCAAAGCGAGCACATGACAGAGTTCTAGTGCTTAACGGTGTTCGATTTTATGTTCACTCGCATGTAAGCTACTCTTATTTGCTACTTATTATTATCCCCTGTTCAGTATCTGGCCGCTTGGAGTCGCTACTTCGATCGCATATTCTTTGGCGATTTCAAGGAGAGTGGAGAAAAGGAAGTCGTTATCAACGATGTTGATCCATCTGAATTCGACGCTCTTCTCTCTTTGATGCATCCAAACGCTGATATCAGTATCAATAGTAAGTATATGTATATGAAATAACTCCAATTGATTTACAGATGTGAATGTGGTTTCTTTTCTGAAGTTGGCTGATCGTTTCGAAGTTCCATCGATTATGGCCAGATGTGGCAAATATCTTGCGGACTTTAGTATGTTTTGCTTCAAGCTGAATAATTATGAATATTTTAGACAAGTGCCCTGACGTAACTCTGATGGATCGTCTAGACTATGCCGATACTTACAATTTGGCTGGTCTTCAGGTAGATCATTTGCCGATTATAGTTCATGTGATGATCTTTAGGTAGCATGCATCTCTCGACTTCGTGGCATGGCCTCCGATGAGCGCCTCAAGTTCTACAATGATAACCGCAAGAGGTTCCGTCAGCTCCACCACAACACCTTGAAGAATCTTTTCTAGTGGGTTTATATTGTTTTGTACATGTATCATTTTTGTTATTTTGTTATTGTTATAAAGATTATTTTACGTGACGCTAACTTTTTTATGGCAGGGCTTGTTTGCAGCTAGAGATAGATTAGAAATATGCTTTGTCTCAAGGAGTAGTAAATATAGTTGATGCTTGCTTATTAAATGAAAAGTATATTAACGAATTCACATAAACTTTGTGTACACGAAACGTTCCCAATTGATGTGTTACATTTTCTATTTTGGTCTGGCGGACATGGCTGAAGGGGCGATTTGCGGTATACGAGCTAGTGTGTCTGCAACTAAATATCGTCATGTGATATTTCTATCTTCTTGTTTCTAGGAACAGGACTTAAGTTTTCACCACCACCTTGTTATACTCGAGTTAGTTTATTTCATTTTAGGTTGTTGTCCTTTTTGACCACTAAATATTGCGGTACCGCCAATCCTACAAAAGACGGGTAAATCGGACCTGCAGCTCCCACTTTCGCAGTGTTCCAGTTGGCATGTTCAAGTTGTCCTGTAATAATGTGATCCATTTATAGTTCACAGTCCGCCGGAAGGGCGCGCAATGGGATAAACGAAGCCCGCTCGATTCCTGGATTTGTTTGTTGGTAAATTTATGAAGATTGAAAAGATAAATATTCTTGACTACAGTCAGCATCAATAAGCAGATTCCCAGCGTAGCATATTAGGAAGCCGTTTCAAATAAATAGGCCCCGATCTACCAATTTTCCATTCATTTTTATGTAACAACGCCTTTTTCCATCATTGTGCGCTGGAAAGCTAGCATTTGATACACACTATAAATTAGATTTATGTTCCCCAAAAACTGAAAAAAGAATCAGCCACATACATTCTTTTAGAGAGGAGTACCTTAGAAGACTTTCGGTTTGCTTCAAGTAAGTATAACGGTACACTGAATTGAGCGTTTTCTTCTTCTAAAAATAAAAAGTTCCGCAAAATAGGGAAAAGAGCAATTTTCGGTTTTTACCCTTTTATCGCTGAAAATATTCGGTTTTTGGCATACCGGTGAACCGATTTACCGGTAAATTTTTATTACGGGTGTACCGTTTCACTGTTCTTTTTTTAAAGCCGTACGTACCGAGCTCACCCTAGTTGAACTAGGCTAGTTCCGGCATTGGCTCTAAAGAAGCTATAGTTTACAGAATGGTTGGCTCTGATATAACCTAATTCCTTATAGAGTAACCTACATTTTCAATTTTCATAGATTAACCAGCAGGGTAAAAACGCAATGAAGGCTGCTATTGTTTCGGTACACAAAATTCATAGTTGGGTTCCCAGAGGAAAACTTCTTATAGTTGATATAAGGTTATCCTCAACTTTACAGTTAAACTCGTTAACTAAAATAGTGAGAAAATCTTGTAATGGCTCAAAATCTCTGGAGTGCCCCTCTTATTATGCACACATTATACCCAATGCCTCCTGAAAAACGCAGTTCCCTGATCAGGCAACGGAGTAAGGAATGATACTAAAATAAATACAAGTTGTATGCTCTATAAATCCACGAATCGTGCACACACGAGTCGAAATAGTCATTTTGGGCGTTCGAACGTTCTGACGCTAGGAGAAATGGGGGCTCAGTAAATCAGCGACGCAGTGACCACGGCTCGCCGCGCCCAAAGGAAAGGGGGACAGAGCAAATTCAAATAGAGAAATCTTGATGCTCATACACTTGCTTATTTTGTTAAGTAAATTATGTTAGTTTATATATCATTGGAAAGGCCATAGACCAATGTGTGCAACTGAGTGTTTTCGAATGCTTTCAGGGTGTCTCAAAAAAACCTTATCAAATTAATTTCTTTGTTATAGCGTTTTGTCTTGAAAATATTTGTATTTTTCTAATCCAAAATGAAGGCTAGCCATTATAAAATCCTATTCCAGATTTGGCGCTTCAACGCACATTTATGGATCGTCTGCCGTCCAATTTTTCACCTGGTGAGATTAGTGTATCAGTGGCTAATTTAGCATTTCTGTTTTGTTTTTAGGCCCGCGAGCTGGTCCTCCACCAGCCAGTTTGTTGCTCCGTTTTGGGTCGGGTGCACAGTTTAGTGGACCAACTGTCAGCGCTACTGCTGGCCTCAATAACATTCCATCAGCAGATCAGAATGGGCCTCCTCCACTCATGCCTCAAAGTATTTCCCTTTATTTGTGCCTCCCCTTACTCCATTATTTAGAAACACGCGAGGATTCAAGACCGCACGGAGTCATCGGGCGAGGTAACCGAAAGCGTTCTTTAACAGAACCCACAGCGAACCCGAGGTGGCCACCTAATGTATGACATCTTCTGTTTCACTTCACTTTGCTTCTTTCTAGAGTCAGCAGTGTTGGCCGAATAGAGGATACTCTTCACAGAGACCTCCTTGGTCTAATTCCTGGTTCAACAATAGAAGCAGGCGTGGAATAATGGTTTGTACATACTCGCTTTTTATGATTCTGAACGTTTTTTTTTCTTTAGTCTCCTTACCCGAGTTTCCACAATGCCTCCAACTATAATTATGCGGCTCCTCATCCGATGCCGGTTAATAATCTATAAAGGCGTGACTAATTCTTTTGATTCAGCCTTCCTTGTCCTACGTCAATGTACCGCCTCATTGCACAGAACCGTCTCTCGGTTCCTTCAATCATCAAGGATACTCTACCATAAATGTAAGCAATGATGGATTTTAAAATCACGGATGGGGTTTTTTTGAACAGTATTTTTTGTCCTATAAAATTCTGAAAGATTATTAGCATTCAGTGCCTGGACGGCTGACCCAAATATTAAATATATTACATTCGTTTAGCCTACATTCAATGTCAATTTCAATGCAGCTAAGGATCACCGATCTTCTACTTACAACAATAGTAATATTTCGTGGCGTCCTCTCGTAAGTCCTTTTAGTATTTCAAACCGTTATATATATTGTTCAAGCCATCTCCCTACGCAGAATGTCCATCATACTACGGTCATCCGGAGTACCAGAGCTATAATAGACATCTATTGGTAGTTCTACTTGATAAACATAATTTATTTATGCCAACAGAAAACAGAGCCTCGATGTCCGTACAGTATGAATGGTTCACAGCGCGATACATCTTGGCGCACTCCTTCCGCTTCTAGCTCGACCACGTTCAGTGAGGTTTGTGTTATGTTGTTGATGAATGAGTGGCGTGTGAAGAAAGTTCATAAATTGGATCTGATATCGGCAGTTTAAAAGAAGAGTCTTCATTATTCGGCAAAATGTATTTTCTATTCTTCGGTTGATTTCTAGGGTTAATATTATTTCTTGTTATGTATCAGGGTTTATTGGTATAAAATACTAACGATATAACAGCCTCTTCCAAATATATGTCCCACTTTTATTTCAGTCATTTAGGATCTCCCCCCGCTCCACAGGCATCGCTCCACGAATTTGGAAACAAACTTAGCACATGATGGGTATTGTGATATGGGTAATTTGCATGGTTCTATTGGCTGCGGTACTGGTTTTCGTACACCAGTTGTTGAAGAAGGAGTTTATTCGGTATAATAGTATTTTGTTTAAATTACTTTGATTTTTTTAACAGAACTCTTCATTTGCGGAGGTGAATCGGGCTCCTTCGGATGAAGAGAAGTCAAAAATTGATCAAACAAACTCAAGGGTCTCCATGCTGCAACCCACCGGAAGTCATCTTTACGATGGTTACCTGGTATAACTTTTTAAATTTTTCATTTAGCATAATAATTTTTTTTCTAGGATCCAGCATCTTCAACCGGTGACCAGTTTGGAATTCCAGATACTAAAGAATTGTGCCAAGAGGCCTCTGATTCGGCAATGCAGCCGAAAGAATCGAGCCAGCTGTCCCCCAAAGTGTTTTTGTGCGCTGTTGATCTGGTATTATTTCCCAAACATTGGCTAATGGTTTTGTTTTTATAGGATCCATCACCTTTAACCGCTGAACAGTCCGGAATTCAAGAGACGAAAGAATTTTTCCAAGAGGTTTCTGATTCGGCAATACAGCCGAAAGAATCGAGCCAGCGGTCCCCAAAAGCGTATTTGTGCGCTGTTGATCTGGTATGATTCCCTAAACATTGGCTAATTGTTTTGTTTTTTATAGGATCCATCACCTTCAAACGGTGAGCAGTCCGGAATTCAAGAGACGAAGGAATTGTGCCAAGAGGCTTCTGATTCGGCAATGCAACCGAAAGAATCGAGCCAGCGGTCCCCCAAAGCGTATTTGTGCGCTGTTGATCTGGTATGATTTCCCAAACAATGGCTAATCACATTTCTTTTACAGGTTCTAACAAACTCTACCGATGAGAAGTCGGAAATGGCACAACCAACGGAATTGAAAGTAAAAAACTGTGAACCAAACTCAGCTTGTGTTAATGTGGTGCGATCTTTCCAGTCGATCAATTAATAATATTAATGCTTATAGGCTATGTACTTGTCACCTCCGGACTCAACACATTCTTCTGCTAGTAAGGTTATGAAGTACTCCGATTTACGAATTCCTACTCCTAAGCCAAATTTCATCACAGGTTTAATAAATTTGCTGTGAGCTTTGTTCTAATTTTTTGCTTGTTCAGTAGCCTCGAGGGTTGTCTGGCTTCTCAATCTTCCAGTTGATTGCAATTGTGATGAATTGAAGGTTTGCTTTTCCCCTTTCGATCACGTAAGTGATATTGCAGGAAATAATGTCTGCTTATGGTAGCGTGGATAGCGTTATGCGGTGTAGTAAGCAATCCTCTGCACTGGTTACGATGTCTACTAGAGCTGAAGCTGCCAATTTTGTACATAACATTGGCAAAGACTTTTTAATCAAAGGGAAACGCGTTAAGGTAAATAGCTTTGTTTTTTTTTAACTTGCCTACTTTAGGTCTGTTATGGAAAAGGAAAGGGTGTTTCGAAGCACGACAATAAAGATCACTGGGATGGATGCAAGGTATCAATATACTCGTGAATTTACGTCTGCCTATTGATTTAGGGCATCACCGTCTTGCCATTTGATTGCTTGCCCACTGATCTCTCTGGTCTCGCTAAAGAAGGTCACCTGGACATCTCTTCCTTGCCCGTAGCAAAGAGAGGTAATCCGCTCACATATATCCGTTCCAGCGTAGTATTTAGATTCTTATAATACTGATGGAACATTTAAAATCAATCCCGTGTGCTCCTCTTTCGAACAGGTTTGCATTTGTGGTATATGTCGTAATCAAAATAGTTCAGAATGCAATTATGCACAATTTTGAATGGAAGCTGGATAGGAGAACTTCATCTGACGAAAAGCCTTTCATCATCGTCCCGGATCCTGAGGATCTTCATATTTAAAAGGTATAGGTCATTCATGTTTGCTAGGTAGTTTATACTTTACTGAAGTCTGTAATTTTCCGTTTCTATGTTATGCTTTTGAAGTTATCATAATAAATACTTGAATGATAGTGTACTTTTCAGTTATTTATTGTTGAGAAACATTCAAGAATTTGGTCTTGTTGTCTAGCTCGTATGAGATCAAAGCTTTATAGCAAATCGGATTAATCTTACTTACAGTGGTGACTGGTTCAAAATGTGTTTGGGTCGCTAGGGTAATGGCAATTTCCACTCTGCTAATGCGGTAGGATTCTGCAGTTCCGTCTTGTTGATCGGACAACCCGTCAGACATTCACGTGTGAGATATGAAAGAGAGAATTGGGCAGCACTCTTTTTTAATGTTCCACTGTTTTAAGTATAAGTGCTGCCTAATTCAACTCAGCAGATTAAAAAAATACACTGGTGGCTTGCTGATCAGTGAGCTAATCTTGGGAATTTGTTGACATAGTTGGCTATTTTCTAGACAAAATGAGTTCTTAGTGGCAAAGGTGCCATTGCTGGTGGAAGCGGTGTTTCGTGCCATGAGTCCCGTCTCGGAGCCATCATTGACGGAACGGAGGCGGAATCCTTTCGTGATGAGTCGTGCTAAAATATATAATGTTAGTTATAACCATTTTTAAAATTAAATTTTAGGAATAAACAGTGTGGTTCCTCTGTAACTTCACCGATACTTTCTTTTTGGTATATGTAGTTTCAGTGTCAGCTGGGCTATAGCTTCGTTGCTCAGTAAGCCATTATGTATTGAGACATTGTTATGATGGGAATATGTGCGCACTCACGTTTTCCCAGTCCTGCCTATCTGTTCCTTCGATCTTCTCTTCCATGATTGGTTTGCCTGTTCGGCGGAGGAATATTATCCATAGTGCTTCTGTTACCTAATATCGTAATAAGATTAAGACTATTCTGACTGGCATAATGTTTGCTATACGAGTGGTGATATTCATTATGAAATATGATTATATCTCGATCGAGTTCAAATTCTGCGAATGATAGCTGCATTGGAATTGCATCGTATTACAAACAGTATAGGTAAATCGGTGCTACATTATTTCGGTTGCTATTTGTTTTGTGAATTTGCTTTCTATCTTATATATATATATATATATTTATATTTATAGCTGTTTTAATGTTTTCAATATTACCTTTGCACATGTTAAATTCCCTGCATGTGATGCAATCATTTGCAATAGGAATACCCCGTCTGGTCGTAGAAATCTAAAGCTACATCATCATTTCATTTAACGTCCTTTTGTTATAAAACGTTGAGTTGCTAATTTATTCAGTGAAATTTACCTTGTTTTATCGAGTTTAGCTGTTATTTGGGAAAACGAACTAAGTTTGGTTGACTTATTGTAAGTTCATATTTTCACTTACTACTCGATTCTTATAATTACTATTACGATTATTATGCCTACCTATCGGTGAACCGTTCAATCAGATCGCTCTCCATGTCCAAATGTTTAGCTACGAAGTTCTGGCGACAGTGACATGATGCCAGCGCTAGTAGCCAAAACAAGAGATTCAATGCAGTGATGAGAGCAAGGATCTGTAAGCGGACGACTTAGAGTCCAGATACTTATTGAGGGTCTGGTTTTTGGTTATCAGACGTTCGGACTTTGAAAGATAATATCTGCATTCATGATTACAATCCCCAATTTTTTTAAAGAAGATTGCGCGTGTTTGGTAAAATTACTGCCGAATTACCACATGTCTGCTTTAAATGACTAGGTTTTCGAGATGTTTTATATTCTGTTATTCTGAGTGTAGTGCCCGCGGGTTGAGCGATTCTTTTTGTTGCGCGTTTTTGCTAGTTAGACAGTCCCTAAAGGCGAAAACAAAATTGTCAAGAAACTTTAAAATGAAAATTGTGCCTTCAAAATAGGTCTGTTTTCGTTAGTTCCGTTTTCAGGGAGTCCTGCTAGTCACCCCAGTTCACTTACCGATAGCCATAACCATAAAAATATGAATATCTTCTCAGTCAGCATGTTTATTACCAGTACACATTGCACAGTGTGTCGATGTACATTACCGAGTACCCGAATCTCGAAGTCGCATAGAGTTACGCGAGGGAATTTGCCAGAGTCTCGCCATTCGCGACCCTGGAAATGAGTGATCTTGATTGGATTTTGATGGGACTTCTAAAAACGGAACTGGATATAACAGAACAGTTAAAAACTATTTTTACGGCGATTGCAAAAATTTCTAGTTGAATATAGTTTTGTTTTGACGGTTCTGTTTTATAGGAGTTCCATTTTGATAAGTTATAGTCTCTTTCAAAGCCTAGACTACAGGCGCTGTAAGCAGAAGTGCAAGGGCCGGCCCGGTCTGGCCCTCCTATCAAAATATCTACGTCCGGGCCGGCCCTACTATGCCCCAATATTGCAAAATACAAATTTTGGTAAATTTGGAGTAATATTGATTGGTTTCGAGAGTAAAGGGCGGCCCGGGCCGACCTGCATTTTTGCCAGGCCTGGCTGTGAGTAGTTACACGCGGTGGTCTGAGATGTTTCCTTCCAATTAGCTGCGAAATATCTTCTGTCTCTTTTGGGGAAATAAAATTTGAAGTCTAACCCAATAGTCATTTGAAGCTAATAGGTGAGTTTTACCTAAGTTTTACACCACCGTTCGTTAACTACACCCCTGCGCGAGTAGTCTAGGTTTTGAAAAGAACTATGTTTGAAGATTATCTCCATTTAAGAAAGATTACAGAGTTCCATCATGTTATAGGATTGTCGAAAAGGAACGTTGCGTTTTAATCTACCTGTAGTCCACAAAATTGGCACAACCCGGCAAAGCCGACTAGATTTCTTATTTCCCGGCAGCGTCATGAACATAAACAATACGTACCGAAATTTTCGATGCAGAAATGATAACTTATAAGTTATAACCTCGGGTGTCTCAAAATTTGGCATGGCACACGGCCGGCCCGGCTCGTTTGAGAAGCTTAAATCAACATGCCAATTGCCTCTTTTTAACCTACCATAAGCAAGTCGTACAGTACATGCGCTCCAAACAATGGATAGTCGGAAGTTTCCAAAAATGAGTTTAGAAACAGAAATTGTAGCACAGCATTGCATAGATGAAGAAATTTAATTAGAATATAGATACTGGAGACATAGGCTCCGTAGAATTTACCTGAAATTAATCTATTCTGATTTAAAGGGCGGATCTCGGCTACCGAATCTTTGGACCGGATTTATAACTCGACTTGGTCCGATTACTATTGTAAAATATTCAGAATACAAATCTTGCACGAGATTTTCATAAACCGACTAACATTAAGCTCGACACATTTCAACATGTTTGGTAGAGTTGGTCTATGAAATTATGAAAACTGCCCTACCTATCCGAATAACCGCAAAAATATAGACGTTTTTTCTCGTTGATCCATGATCTCGCTGGTACATTAGGGCATCGTCAATATGCCTGGAAGAATTGAAGTTTTCTTTAAAAGTAAAGAAATGGTGTGCAGTTGGTGTTCAATTTAGAAAAAGGTCTATTTACTTTCTTATTCTATTTTAAGTAACTGGCAGAAAATGGCTTGTTTCTCACTATAACCTTGATAAAGTCCCAGTCTTAAAAGTTATATATATATATATATATATATATAATTAAAATAATAA
>JAQGAV010004133.1:0-10920 GCA_034691345.1 Phasmarhabditis papillosa | reverse complement strand
CTGGCTCGTGGCTGTTAGCACAGATTTGGCCCGTTGGCGGCGTACACAGCGGCCAATGCGCCACTGAAAGTCCGAGTTCCTGCATATCTTAATGCTGTTCCAGTTTATTTTTGATTTGTTTCGTGCTCCACAGCTAACGTATTGCTCCATTTATAATTCCTGTCAGTCCTCCTTCGCAGTTTCTTATTGTTTATTCATCACTTTTCTACCTGCTTACTACCAATTGAAATTTGAATTTGGCTCTCTAATTTCAGTGTTCCATAAAAGTAAAAAAAGGGGGGTTTTGGGTTTGATTGAAGGCGCCGGACAACCTGGCCCGCAGCTGATCGTTTATGCATTAAAAATGTGACATAGGCCGTTTCAAACGATGCGGTTCCAACGCTGTAGAATTGTAATTGTGGAGTGATATGAACTATAGTCAGCACCAAAAGTAATGATGGAGTGTAAAGAATTCAACGCTCTTCTGAGCCCCTTTTGCAAGCACCTCGCCAGCATCTGGCGGCTACTGTCCGTTCAATATTGTACTTTGCAAGTAAGCGCGTGTAAATTGCCTGGATGCGCAGTGTTAAAAATCATATAAATACGCAATTGACACTCTGTTATTACTCTCGGCGCTGACTATAGTAGGAGAAAGCTTGTTGAATTACATTTTTATATACAAAAAGCTGAAGCAGTGTGTGGCGACTACTCGACTCGGCTGGGAGCCGGTACCGGCTTATTCGCGAAAGATTTGTATTTAGCGGTGCTAAATGAGTATGAAAATATAAATTTATGAATTAAAATATATATGAAAAAGTATTGATTAAGTTTCCTGGTAAAGTGCTTCTGAAGCAGAAGAAACATATATACCAAACCTACCAAACAAAATGTATAACATCTTTAACTAGCCTAATCTTTTCTTTGTTTTAGGTTTATTCTATCTAACTATTATATTTATTATATTCATCGGTACCTTATTCACAGCGTTTATTCTAAATATTCATCTACAAAAGTCCTATTCTAAGCCAGTTTCCCCCTTAATATCATTCATTTTCTTCGCAAAGGTTAGTTTTCTAGAACAATCGATATTTAAGTTCTATGGTTTTAGATTTCGCGATGGTTGAGAATGCGCGCTCCAACTCAACTCATTGAACTATGGAATGAGACTGGGGTCTTTTTCGGACAAGAAAGGTTCAAACGCAAAGTTCAGAATGTAGGTTTGCCGTATGGGGCTAGTTGGGTCTGGAGCTTATGGTTAAAGGCAGCTTGCGGTCTGAATAGGTTCGAAATCCCCAAGCACTTAATGAAATAAGGTCTTTGAAGATTGTTTATTGATGTTTTACGAAACACGAGATCACAGATATTTAGAGGATGAAGTGAGACTAAGGGACCCTAGGGAGCAAGGACTCCATTGCACAGCACCTGGGGAGCGGATGCGGCGGATCACAAATTTGCAAGAATTCTTTCTTCGGGGCGGATTCCAACCATCGACCTCGAGATTATGGACTAGGCAATACCGTTATTGAAACAACAGTACTACATTATATTAACTGGAACTCTGCTCATCTCCTTAAACTTTTGCTAATTTCGGTTCTAACCTAACTCGTCTTCTTTATTAAATTAGTTTCAATGACCCAACTCCGCGCCAGCCAAGTACGGCCTGGTGCATTTCGCGTGCATTTCGGAGATGACTGGTCCAAGGGACCGCGTGGCAGAAATTGATGTAGTTGACGAGACCAGAAAAAGAACCCAAAAATGACATCAATGTTCCATAAAGGGTTTGAATGTTGAATGTATGTTTTTTGTTAGCTGAAGGTTTAGGGACCTTTGTCTTTGGGGGAAATCAGGAGTTCGAGGAAAGCTACAGTTAGAAAAAAATGTATATCGGGGGGCGCGGTAACCATGTAGTTAGAAGCTTCGCCTCATTTGCTAGAGGCCGCATTCGAATTCATCCGAAGACACTAATACTACGCATTCTATGGGATTTGATATACAGTTTCCGCTTCCGAAAGTTCCTTCGACTCTCATCTCTGATCCAAACAAAATGAATAAATAATCGCAAACACGAGGAGTTAGTGGGCATGCCTCTTGTTTCATTAGCGTGGCAGTACACGTGAACTAAAAGTGTATTTCCCTACATGGCTATTACAAACAGTATAAATGTTCATCCTTAGGCTTCTCTTAAACCCCCACGGCATCCTAAACTAGGCGGTAAGAGGGATATTCTACTTCTGAAGGCTCCATCTTCCTCGAGTATCGGAGGAACCTCAGGAAGCATTGTACCTCCGCTTACATTATCAACTAGGTAAGTTATAGAAACTCTTAGATTATAAACTAGCAAAACTACACAGAATTCAGCATCTTAATTATCAATTTCATGTCGTTTGATCATGGGCCGCCTTGATATTTTTTAGAAAAATCGGAACAGGCGGGCCCTGCTATGTGTTTAAGATTATGGTGCAATATATTAGTCCTATCGGTTTTGTAAAGAAAAGCGAACATTTTTTCACCTATTCGTTTGAATTCTTACTGAGCCGGTTGACAAAACTTCAGCTTGACTTCATAAATCCCAGATATAAAAATTTTGAAGTATTTTATTAATTTAGGATAACAACAACGATTTTAATGAATATTATATGTTTCAGATCAGCCGATGAACTAAAACGTCAGCGAGCTAAGGATAACTGGAGAAGAATAACAAAGAAAGTAGTAGGAAAGAAGTCAGATAATGGAAATGTACAGAATAATAGAGGTAGGTACGATTGTCAACAGATGCGGTGAAAGAATCCTATAAATACGCCGCAAGTAACACTCCATGTTACTCCTGAGATAGACTATAACTGATTAGTTCCTGAACTTTCGGTAAACCACTTACGGCAGATTTCAACTTCAATCAATATCTTTCTTGGCTACGTCCGGTACATCCTATGCATAGTAACAGAATTCACGAACAATATTAGAACCTATGTTTGTCTTTAAAAGGCTCTGACTATCTCTGATGTGGAAGGAGACCGGCCCAAAGTAAACTTTTTCGGCCTGATCTCACCTCTTGGCTTTTTGTATCGCTTTTATTTTCAGATGAAGGAGGTTCTACTTCTGCTCATAACTACAGAACTTCTATCTCAATCACGGAGCCGTCTCCACTGATGCATTGCTTATCCACATTGTCAGCTACAGAAAACACTCTGCTAGAATCAAAACTTAAAAGAAGGTAAGAAATACTAGATCGCAAATATTTGAGTTAATCTTAATAGCTTCATTCTAAAGAGTTCTGCATACCTACAGAGTTGGAACACTGCCAATGGTCCCGGTCCCAGTTTTAAAATTATATCCTGGGAGGGGCCGGCACGGGCCAGAGCCTGCAAAACAAAAAGTCGGCTCGAAAAATTGTGGAAAGGAGTAGGCCCGACTGACCCTTTCCCTTCCACTAAAAAGGACTATATTTAATGTTTTAGATACGCATTGGAATGGGAATATCTGGCTACGGTACTTGATCGACTGTTGTTAATTATATTCTCTTTAACAGTTATTTTTGTAACTTTTCTAATGATGTTGGTCGGAGAAGCAATGCATTTATCATATGAGCTAGAAAACCAGTTAAGAAAAGCTTAAAATAAGCTATGTTCATTTTTTAAAAGCTTTCTAATTATATATTACTTCTTTAAGAAACTGACTAAGAGTTGAGAATAGGATTTTTCATCCAACAAAACAGTTTTAAGTTGTATTTTGATGTATTTATAGACTCACGGGGATATTTTCCAAACAAAAAAAAGATGTTTAATAAATATGTTATTATGTTATCTTGAACTTATATATGCAACTATTTCAATGATCCAGTCTTTGGCATACTATTCAACTTTGGTGGTACATTACTTCTATTAGTTCACAAGTGCGGGTGCGTTAGTCTAGTGGTTAGAGCTTCGTTCTGTGAATCCTTGAGGACTTGAGGCTGTGGAATCGACATGTTTCGTTCACCCGAAGATTGAATGTTAGAAAGGAGCCGTCTCTCTTCTGAAGTTTGCGGAATGAATGACCGAAACCCTGCGCATAAGAAATCTACAGTTATTGTGTGATACGAGTGATACAGGAAATAAAAAAACTTTATATTTTAAATATTTTAATATAAGAGTGGCGGTTTTGAGCAAACTTTAATCCGTTACACTTCATTGTTAATAATAGGGGCGTGGTGACCCAGTGGTTAGAACCTTCGCCTCATAAGCTAGATGTCGATGGTTCGAATCCCCCCGAAGAAAGAATACTTGCAAATTTGTTTTGATTCGCCGCCTCCGCTCCCTGGGTGCTGTGCTATGAAGTCCCACTTTCTATGGTTCCCTCGTCTAACTTCTTCGCTCCAAATATATGTGATCTATTGTTTCGTAAAATGAATAAACAAGCTTCTAAACTTAAAAAAAACTATTTTCAAAATGAAAGTTCAGTGGAGACAACAAGTTTAGATAGGGTTTGACATTGCAAGGAAAGATACGATGTTATTAAGTTTACCAATAAATCTTTCAAAATACATTTTTTCTCTTGGAACAAATGTTATTTTTATATTGAGTCTGCAATTTCGTCGACTAAACATTGGTAATTGTGGTTGAAGGAGTTCTATAGCACAAAGAAACCCGCCTGAAGGGTCAATTTAGCAAACCAACGAAACATTTAGTTTGTTTAACTTTAGTCTAAAACGAATATTGCAATATGGTATTTTATCTAATAAACTGCTACTAGAGTGCGATCGCCTAGATTGGAAAACTGTGTTTTTTCTAGCCATAAGGACTTTATAAATATTACCAAATAGTGCAATACATAGTCCATATCAAGAGCTATATTTTCAATGCAGTAAACTGTGGAGCAGTGGTGTTAAATTTAAATTAATGTACTTTCTCCGAAGTTCTACTCATTTTTATCTGGCATTGTTACTCCCAGGATACTTTGTGAAAACTTAGCTCATTATAGAGATATGTTTACATACCTTTCTTCTATTCTATTAGTGAAGCGGTGGAGTTTTAAAGGAAATACTACGGGCCTGTTTGGGACCGCCCCTAAAAATCCAAGGGCCCGGGCCCTGTAAAAAGTCGGCGGTCCGGGACCAGTTTGGATGGTGTGCCTGGAATAAGTTCGTTCCTACCTGACCACAGTCCTTTGTCTCTGACCTCTCTCTACCTCTCTAGTCTTTTTCCCTTTTATCTTACTAAGTATTAATCATCACTGCCTCCATGCCTTTTCCATTACAAAAACTCTTTTACCACAGCTACTCCTACCTAAGAAAAAGACAAAAAACTTGACACCAACACTTTTTTTGTAAATTTCAAAGACGAAATGTTTCCGGCGGTTGTCAGCAGACAAACCGGTCTCAAAACTGGTCCAGCCAGATTTGTGAATATTTTTTTATAAAAGAAGGAAAGGATGTTTTATGTCTTTCGTAGTTGAAATAGAACTGAAAAGTTTTAAGTGTTCTAAGTGGCTTGTTACGTAATTTATATTGCGTATACTAGGTTTAGTGAAGAAACCAGGTGGTTTGTCATATAATCTGGTGCAAAGGAATATCTAATTCATTTTTAAAACTTATATGAAAACCTATTTAGAAAATGAAAACTAAAGTTAGAACCGTGCGATTTGTTAAAGAATTGCACCTATCTTTTTTACCCGACCATCGTGCCAGCCTTTAAATCAAATAAGCAATTAATGAACTTATTCTAATCACGCATTATTTCTTTCATTTTTATTGTATTATTTTGTATGGTAAATAAACTTTTCATTCATTAATTCAAAATGAGACTCTTTCATGCATTTAGTAAAATCAAATTACTAGTTTTTATTTTGTTTTTAAGCTGCGCTAATAAACTCGCATGAGTTTTTGTAACGAAATACAGCGGCTATCCTTCCGAATTCAAGTGTATCTACAATTCTGGAGCTGCCGGCATCTTCCTGTTCGTCCGTTCCCCTTTCTAGATTCTGTTCTCTTTATGATTTGTCTCTTCTTCTTTTCACGCTCTATTGTTAATTCATCTGCGCCATTGTGAATGAATTTCCAACTACCTTCAAACCCCCAAAACTACACTAATTTACATGTGAAAGTACTTGCGCAGCTTCAAAGCAAAGAATTACGACCACCTATTGTTATTATTATTAGTAATATTTACAACTAAATTGTTTATTGTAAAGTAAATTCTCAGTTCTTAGTTTCTTTTATTTATTAGTACATGTAAGATCGACCATTTCTATTGAGCCTTCTAATTGGTTCAACTAAAATTAAATTTGAAAATGTGAAAATATGTGAACCGCAGCGCAAACTTCCTAAATCATAATTTGCGCGTATAGTCGCGAGCCCCGCTGGGCCTCTGGGCTACCTGCCAAAATTGTAGCGCCGACCCGAACGTTGAAAACCACAAGAAAGATCCAAATATTTTGAAAAAAACTCCATAAATCCTTCATTTTTATAATATCCTAACTGATAGCAATCATCTGCTTGTTGACAGATGTTGTTAATTTCCTCTAGCCAGCTACCTGTCTCTAATATTCTTGTCTCTGTGTCTCTTAAGCAGATATTCTCTCGTAATTACCCTTTTACATACAACATTTACATTCTACAAACCCGCCACTTAACAAGCAATTCGTTTTCTTAAAAGTTCATTCCTTCACATTCCACAAAACTCCAGACCCTGGATTTCGGTCCGGGTTCAGACGTAGCTCGCTTAAACTCCAGGATTCGGTCAGCGCAGTTTTCATTCTTGGATTTTTATAAACATTTTAATTTAAGAATAACCTTCGTTTTCTCAAAGTCACAGCGTTTTGACATATAATTTGCATAAATTTGCAAACTTTGGCGAGGTTCGGAGACTTCAAAACGCCTAGCGAACTTGTTTTTTGTGGAGATTTTTGGTTTTTGTCAGTTTTCTGGTAGAAAATTTGAACCTTTTGTCAGAATAAGCTAAAAAGAGAGCAAGATCATTTTTGTTGAATATCTCAGATAAATAAGGTAGGATAATACTTAACTAACAATAATATAACTACTTAATTCCAACCAATGAATTAGCTGTTTTGAATCGTTTTAGTTAATGTCAGAGGCAAAATTAGCCCGGCCGCGGCCCACAATTCTTCAAACAATTTCCACCCGGCTTTTTATTTGTCCACCCTTGGTTCCTGATTACTCTACAAATTACAAAAAAGCTTGGAACATTAAATAAAACAAATTTCCTTAAAGAAACGAATTCAACTGCTAACATAAGCAGCTTAAATCTGGTTTATAAACAAACGTAATCTAGATGTCCGCCATTGATATGAAGGTGTTGCCAAATTCAAAACATAATTATTCAAAATAGTGACAGTAGTCCTTTAAAATAGCTAATCTGCTCCTGTTTAGACCTTATTTAGTCTATTAGCTACAGTATCCTTCTTGACCAGCTGGACATATGTTTTCATCTGTAATTTACTCTAATTAGTCCAATAGGTCGATATTGTTACAGAAAACGTCTTCTACGGGTATCCAGTCAGGACCCATGCTACCTTTAAATCAGCAGTCCTTCAATTTTAAAGACATAATATCTTTTAGTACATCTATACAGCTGTTTCGGAAAGAAGTTCTCTGGAAACTTTTGTCCTAAATTACAGTACCAATCTTAGGAATTTTAATAATCTATCACTTATGATACCATGTTCTATTCAAATATTCTAACGTATTTTTCCATCACAATGATCACGTTCAAAAATTCTTCAATCTGAAATCCACCTATTGATAATTTTAGTTCAAAAGGTTCTCGAAGTTTATACAAAGTGTATTAAAACGTATCTTTCTTCCATTCAGGACCCATTGCACCTCTTAATATTCAGTATTAGCTTCTTCTATAGTCTAGGCTTTTCTTTCATCGCTTAGATTTATTTGGATTGGGTCGGATTTCTGACATCTTTGCGCCCTTTTCACACAATGAAACACTTCATTCAACACTTAATAATACTAACCACATTAAGCTGTAGGAATTCAAACAATGAGGGAATCTAGTTATATTTATAATATTTAAAATATTATAAATATAATATTTATGTTTAAACATTTTAAAAAGTTAATAGAATATTCAACTTTATGCTCTTTTAAAGGAAACTTTAGTTGGATACAAGCCTAATCAGATATGGTTTTTGGACTATTCTGAATTTGAATACAATAATCTTATTCTACAAATTTGTAGGTTATTGTATTTTTTGTGATCTACAAATCGTCAATACTTTTTTCATTTCTAACAAGATGTTCTCACTAGTTTAATCCATTATTTTAGATTTATAGTGTCCTTAGTAATCTCGATAACACAACAAAAAGTCTAATGAGAATAAGATAGATGTATATTACTTTATGTCTGAATCTCTTTTCTCTATATACTTTCATATCATTCTAAATCTGTTTTAAATTTTGCGCCACTTCACGAATCCCCCGGGACCTATTGCAATGTATTTTACGGGTGTTCAGTCGCAAAAAGAGAAAAGGCGCTGCCAAAAACCCATTCGGAGTGCGAATTTATCAACCAATTTGACAATCTGTGAACATTTTGAAACTTTTTTCAATATTTCTGATATATGGTTTCTTACTTTTGTGCGATGGCTGCACTTTGACTGATAACCGATTGTTTGAATAAGCCTTTTGGGTCCTCGGTAGTATAGTGGTGAGTATCCGCGTCTGTCACATGCGAGACCCGGGTTCAATTCCCGGCCGGGAGAAGTTTTTGCAATTTTTGTAATAACTTATCTTATATCTTGCAGTAGCTTTCTAGAGGATAATTTGCTTTAAAAAGCTTTCGTTCGGTTTCTATTGCTTAAGTATTCGGCTATCTTCCTCGTAATAGTGACCAGTCGTCCTACGATATTAGTCTAATGATAAAATGAATGTATAATGCGTCTAAATTATTAATATCTAGAATAAATCTAAATATTTAGAGTGACCACTACCTTCTTGCATAATATTCTACCAAGAAGTCTACTAAATTTATAAAAAGCTATATTCCATTGAATCTTTATAAGTTATAATGAGTTTACAGACAATTAACAAGGTAGTTTCATAATATAGTACGGTATTGTGGAAACAGGCAATGTTAGATTAATACACTTTTGAAGAAAAGACTATCCCACCAGTTTTCCATTCAGCTATATTTAACACCGCTACAATCCAGGATACTATGCTCGAAACCTACCTAGATATTGATACAGATGACCATCAGTTAGTAAGCCCTAGGTAGCAGATGTTCTTGATATACTCTAACAGTGCTACCACCCAGAGATGGTTATCCGGCCCGACCTTCCGGGTCCGGCCTGCCGGATAACCAACTCTGCTTCCACCGGCTCAGACTAGCTACTATATGATGAACCCGTACACTAGTTGTATTAGATGCTCATATTCTATAAAGTGACTTTTCCCCTTGAATCTTCTCAATTTTCCGTTGTTTATTTTTCATCCTTCTCGCTTGACCACGCCCCTTTGTCTGCATCTCCACTCTCTAACCACTGTTCTCTTAGCACATTTATATAGTTAGAGTCAATATTAAGAGATTTATAAAATTAGTGTATTAATACGAATAATAAAACATTCAAAATATCCTTATAGAATCCTAATTTTCATTCTGGGAACGAGTTTTTTGGTCTATTCTACAGTCCATCTCAATACTTAGGTTTCCAGCGCGGTATCACGAGCGGGACGCAGTGTTATAAAAAAGAATGTACTTTTGGAGAAAACGCACAGTCGACCGATTTTACATTCATATTTTATAACAATACGCCCCGCTCGTGATACCGCGTTGGAAACCTAGGTCCTGAGATAAACAATACTTGACTTCAAAACAAACATCTAGGCAGGAATGCACGCTTTGAATTTTGAAATGGACTAGGTAGCAGGTGTGCGGGATCCATATAGGATTACGGGGAATTGTTTCTTTCTCGAGTTCCTAATGTCCTGAATCCCGTTGTTCGAATCCCGTATAACGGCAAAGCTAATCCACCATTGCTACTTACGACTAGTCAATACTGAATTATGCCTTGCGAAAACTTCTCAACTACATTATTACAATGTAGTCTGCCAAGAATCACTTTTTTGAAAAACTCCTCCGCTTTCTTGGAAACATTCGCAGATTTTGAAGTTTTTAACCATTTTTAAGTGTTTTTGCCGGAATTTGCAAGCCACTCCATACAAAGATTATTAGAAGAAACAAGTCCAGTAGAATTTTGAGTTTCTCTAACTTTTGAAGTTATAATAGCTAGTATAAATTGTCTGAAATATATGAAAGTTCTTTTTAAAACCATTTTTCTGTTGTTTTGAACTGTAGCGCAACTTTGCAACTAGAGCGTATAACAAGCAATCCATCATTAGAAAGTGTGAATTTGATAAATGAACTATCCACTTATCTTTATTTCATAATTATTCTTATTATTCATATTTATAGTTATTTATAGTTTCATAAGAAGTTTTATTGTTCAACTATCATATATGATATATGCCAAAGTAGATTTCTATTTCATACCTCAAAGAGTTGGAAGCGTCCAAGAAATGGTCGTAACGACAGAATGTTTACTCTACCTTTTTTTTCGTTTCTTTTTCATATTTTTATTTTACAAGTCTCCTTAAATATATAGTTCAACAAAGATATTTATATAACTTGCTTTAAAAATATATTTTAGGTTATTGGCAAAATGTAATTTCCTCTAAACAAAATCAGATGAACTTATATGAAAACAATACAGATTATCTATAAACTTCCCTTACTTTTATTTATATCACCTTAGAACCTATTAATAATATTCTATATATGGTTTATTCTCTAAATTATGGTTATAGTCAGTCGGTTGGAGTCTAATTCTTTGTGACAGAAATCTGCTAATAACTGTCATTTCACACCATTTAAAGCACCTATAGCAGCCCCGCCCCTTTTATACGACGTTACTTAATATAATAGGCGAAGCGGTGTC
>JAQGAV010004132.1:0-10920 GCA_034691345.1 Phasmarhabditis papillosa | reverse complement strand
TGTGAAGGATAATAATACTTCAGTCTAGTAATGGCAAACAAGGAACTAAAGCAAAAAACTATTTTTGAAACAAAAGTATTTTGCAATTATGCCAATATAGTCCAGATAAATGAAGACGGAGTCTTTGTCCGTTTTTTATTCATTCAGTTGGTACCGCATTGAGTTGGGATGAGACCTTCGAATGGAAAATTGTGAAGGATAATAATACTTCAGTCTAGTAATGGCAAACAAGGAACTAAAGCAAAAAACTATTTTTGAAACAAAAGTGGTTTGGAATTATGCCTAGATATTCTAGATAAATGGGGACGGAGTCTTTGTCCGTTTGTCATTCCAGGAAACCACAAGATTCAGGAAATCAATGAGTAAAAGTGTAAGTTTACTGCTTAACAATACTATCGTTGGCAACAGTTATTCATTTTGTATTTTTTTAATATAATTTTAAGGATTATAAGTGCCTGAAATAAATGTTGCAGAACTTTTCAAATAAACGATCCCAGCTTACATGTAATGAGCAACTGAGCAACCATTACCTGTAACATTACCTGTACCTGTAACATTACCTGTAACAACATATTCCACCATGGTAACAAAATGCTATTTTATTAGTTTTTTTATTTATAGCACGTATCATAAGCTAGGTTTCCAGGGTAGAATCCTTGATAGAAGCGGAGATATTTCATATTGTAATGTAGGCTTTTTCCTTCTATAAGAAACTTTTTCATTCTGCCCACTGATAAATTTTCTAACAACTCTGTTCAAGTCCTTTGTGGTTTTACTCATTTTAGCTAAGCATTCTTAGAAAAATAGGTAGATCTTGATTTAGTTGGCGGAAGCGGTGCTGTAGGTACGGCAACGCATGGGGTTGTGGAAAAAATATTTTCATTTTTTTGTTTTTGTTTTCAAGCCTAGCCATGTATGAAGTTTAACATGATACATTGGTGTGAGGTATATAAATGTACTTGGTAAAATTAACTAAACGGATGTCTATTACATTAAGGCTGCATTACATTGCTACACAAATGTCTCATCCGGCCTGGAAAACTACTATAACGACAGCCATGATGGAACGTCCAACGGGCTCCTACCGCTGGCATAGTGGAGATTTCATAAGCGGAAAGGGTTTTACGAACTTACTTGCGGATGCAGCTAGGCACTGGAACGTGCCTGGAACGGCAAGAGTGACGGCTTCAGCATGGTTGGCTCCGATAAGGAATATGCATACTGGGTTCCGCCACCAGACGAGGTGGACCGTACCGCCACGAAAGCTTCATTGACAGGACAAGCAGTACTTTGGAGATATGTCAGTTAACAGTTTAAAATGCAGTTCTGAACCTGGGAAACTAACATCAAAATTTGAGAAGACAAAATTGAAAATATATTATTTTTTTAGTGAATTTGACATCAAAGCAAATCTTTTTTTCCAACTACGCTTCAAACGAAATAGTAAAAATTAAAAGCAGGTTAACAAAATAGTTTACTTACATCATTCTCCATAAAAGTATGTAGCATCAGCTCAAAATCATCAAAGTTTAAAAAAACTACATTAAGAAACTATAACTATATTAAGCTTTATTTTGCAAGAATAACATTGCAGCAAAAGTAACTGTGTGAAATAGATTTTTATTTGATCCAGAAATTAACGCTGAATCTGGGTTCTGGTTGTTCGACAGCATCAGAATCGGTGTTAGGTTTCAAGCTAATCTAAAAATAAAGGGCTTGAACTTCGACAAACATAAACAATAGCTTTGTCTAACCAATTAACAAAACAATGCTAGTTATTTCTCTTGATCATTGAATATCACATTGACTATCACTGAACATACCGACAACCCAATAGTATGAAACATTAACTCTAACAACAGCAACATTATTATCCTTCTCGGAAGCGGCCGGATATAAAATTAGCATTCTTACATTATAGTCTCTTATTCCGTGTCTCTCGACAATGCTGGTGATCAATCTTTCATCGTGCTGCAGTTTCAGCATTGTGTTTTTATTCGCATCCGTGTAGTGAAGTACGCCAATTCTCCAGTTAATTTTGCCCACTTCAGGTTGAGCCGAGACTTCCTGAAAATTATATTTATTAGTCAGCCGTTGTATTACTAATGTAGCTAAATAAATCGCCTATTTTTGGAGTATGCAATCCCCAGGTGCTGTGAAATGGAGTCCTGGCCCCTATGGTCCCTTTCACTTCATCCTCCAAATATCTGTGATCTCGTATTTCGTAAAATATGAATAAACAATCTTTAAACAATACAAACAGTGTAATAGCCACTCTAAACTACGCCTCTATAAATGCAGGAATGGGAAAAGGCCGTCCGAGCCGGCCCGGGCCGTGAAATTCCCAGCTTTGTGTGAATGTTTCACATCTATTGATCCTAACAATGTGACTGACGATAGCAATTATTGTGGTTGTTAAATAAAATAAATATCAGAACCGCGTGCGAACTTAACAAAAATTAGTGTGGATATATATAATATTATTAAAAAGTGAGTCTATCAAGCTATAAGCTATAGGGTTGATGGTCTGTGGTCATTGAGTAGGCTAGGATAACAAGTTACTTAATTTATCCACAAACCTCTATAGCTGGAAGCAGATCATCTAATTCAAAACCTAGTTCCACATTTGTAATCTCAAGTTTCCTAACAAGTTTCTCCGGTTCTCCAATCCATTCATTGATAAGACCATTGGTAACATTTGGGCACTTGATCAACTCTTGAGAGCTAATTTTCACACTTTCCTTGGGAATGCGAATCAACTGAAAATAGACTATTGTAGAAATGTTGAAAGGGCTTGTACCATTTTCTTTTACAGAAGACAACGTAACTATAATCCATAACAAAAAGAAGACTGCAGGTGTTGTGTAAGGGTTTTAAAATCGCTGGTTCTGTGGCAAAATTGGAAAACCATTATATGGTTCGATGCGCAATTTTTTGTTTGATGTCAGAAAAATATTATTGTACTAGTTTTGTTTTTTGTATCATGTCCAAAAAAAGACAAATACGCAATTGTGCAAGCTTACGTATACCACCGCGCTCAGCGGTCTTTTGTTTGTTATGAACTATAAGTAATCAACAGCGTACCTCATCAGTTATAAAGTCAGGAGAAAAGGATCCCTCGCTGATTTCCAATGTTCTTAAATCAAGCTTCTTAAGGAAATCAGAGAACTGCTTTTCTGTGACACTAAATCGACATCTAGTTATCACCACAGATTCAATAAGCCTAAATATCATAGGTAAAAAAGATGATAGCTCTAAAATTTACATGAGTTTACATCCACTAATCACTATTCCATTCAGTAGTTTTGGAGTAATTTCGATGTCGTTGATTTCCAGACTTCGCTGATGGTTTAGCTGAAATTGTAAATGTTTCAAAAGTTGGCAACACTCTAATGGTAAGATATCTCCTAGTTTACAAAGGGTAAGACATAATAACTTATTTCAATCGTTACAAAAGTAATTTTACCAAAGCAACTCCTTAAACAACTAAAATTCGTACTTACAACAACTCCAACAAACTTGTTGTCCTTCTTATCGTCAACTGGAACAACTCTGAAACAAAAGGTATACCTTCATAGAAAGAATTCAATGGGATATGTTTAATAAATTTATTTGCAACCGAGAAAACAACAAAATTGTTAAATATATCTACAAACTATACTTTAAAAATTATAAATAAGTTGTTTAAGGTTTCAAGATTGAGACTCTCACGATATTGTCTTATACTAACCCAAAAGTTATTTCACCTATTTAGAAACATTTGCTCAGGCGAGCTATATGTATAATAAGACCTGAAATATTGAAAGTTCCCCTACCGACTTCCTCCGTTATTAAAGAAGTTGATAATTTGATTGAACAAGCTCATATTGATAAATCCAGGTAACTACTACTAAAAATAAGAAGTATTATATAAAATAAAGAACAATAACAATAACAATTAGTGTGTAGTTTATTTGTAGTGAACACTACTTACGCTGAGCGTCACGTCAGCGTTTGATTGTGATAGTCCTAGAGATACGATATATAACTGTATTACCTTAAGAAGAAAACTCAAAACGGTTCATTTAAAGTGTCTTCTTTCTAAAAAAATGGTACGTGTGTTTTTCGTTCTCAAGGACCATTTCTCTAACGTTTCAGTAGCTGTGAAATAAGAAAACACAATGAGGTACTGTATACTTGGAAAACCAAATGGAAGTGCAGTTTTTCAGTTAACAACCGCCGACAGAATATATTATATACCAGACAAAAGACTGCAGAGCGAGTTGGCAATTGCGTATTTGTCTTTTTCTGGATATTATTCAAAATAAAACTTGTATAACAATATTTTTCGGACATCAAACAAAAAGACATCAAACAAAAAATTGCGCATCGAAATTTTGCCACCGAACGAGCGATTTTACAAACCATACACAGCACCGCGCACTGCAGTCTTCTTTTTGTTATGGACTATATTTCTTTATCGAGGAACCGACTCAAACCAAAAACCTTCTCTTGTTTTAATTTTAGTTTTTATAATCACTAACAACACTTACCTTCCGACAATTAAGGTATGAAATGAAAGTGTACCTACTTATGAAACATTGTATTTTCAGTAATGTTTATTTCACTTTTTTAAATTCACAATTCTTAAAAGATCATTTAATTATTTTCTTCTTTGATCCAGAAGGTAATCTTACAGTCTTCCAAGCTTTCGTCGAAGTAATCCTTTATACGAATGAGCTAAAACAAATAAGTTAGGTTGGATTATCATGTTGTGAGTTTCCACTGAATTGAATTATGCTGTTTCCGATTCTGCTTGGCTACAGTTTAATACGTTTTATTTCACAAGTTGCTGCACTACTGTAAACAATTTCGTTTAATTTCCTGCCAACTAATATGAAATAGCAATGTTTCCAAATAGTTGAAAAACATTAGGTCGGTACAGTTACCTCATACATTCTTCCCAAGCCACTGTCGTCCGAAATGGATATGCTCCAGTTTTGTTTTATACTCTTAGGAAAGAATGCCTTATCTTCCTTTTTGTTTTCGCTGTAATAATGCGTGCCGAGAACCCAGTTGACTTTTATTTTTGGTCGAGCAGATAACGCCTGGAAAATTAAAATTACTTTATCGATTAGAATAATACATCGAAAAATAAACATTATAACATATATGTTTCGAAGAAGAATTTGCTGACAAATTTGCTAATCTTGTATACTGTATACAGTGAGTCCTACTATCGGTACTTGTATTCTTCGATATATTAGTTGAGTCAATACTTGTGTTCTCATATCGCGTGAGTAAAATTTATGTCATCGTAACTTAGTTGTGATTTTTTTCTTTCTAAAAGAAATGTGTTTCAACTCAGATACTATACCTTCATGGCAGCTAGTATATCCTCCAATTTAAATCCAGGTATTATATTTCTCAGTTCCAATTGATTGATTAGTTTTTCCGGATTCTGAATCCACCCATGAATTAGATCACTTGTTAATGTGACACAATTAACAAGCTTCTTGGATCTGACCACCACCTTTTCTTTAGCCAATCGAATCATCTAAAACGGATAATACACTTAACTATTGGTATTTAAAGAATTGTAACTACTTAGGCTACTTTGTGTGATATATAAAGTCATCATGACAAGCATTGCAATACATAAGACAGATCGTAGTAGGTCTCAAGACCAATACACAATAAACATTTCTAGCCGAAAAAATGTGATAGAACTTTGAGGCAAACATATTCGCACTTAAAAGCTCATTTCCTGCTTATAGTATTCTCGAACTTTGATTTTCGTTTTAAAGCACACTGTAGAGTTGGCCGTTTGGAAAGGTATCGGCTGATAAACGGTTTGGGACAAAAAACCCGAATTTTCATTTGGGGCTTATTTTATCGGGTCGAGCTGCCCAACTCTAGCAAATTGGTACATTCAATAACTGGAATATTTACCTCGTCAGTCGCAAAGTTGTCTCTAAAGATGCAGTCCGTAACCACAAATGATTTCAACTCGAGCTTCTTCAAAAATTCACAGAATTCATCCGTAGTCACTTTGAACTGACACTTTCTTACTTCTAGGGTTTCAATGAGTCTAAATATGAGATGAAATTATTGTAATAGCTGAAATCGGGAAGCCTACTTGAGATTGAATCCACGCTCTTCGATTTCTTTGAGAAAATTTTCGTTAATAATGTCGCTGTAGATTTCCAAGCTTTTCAGAGAATTAAGCTGAAATTAAACTTTTGTTAAAGTCTAGGACAGGTTTAGATATTTGTGGATTTCAAAAGAAGTCAACCCTCAAAAACCGAACTATTTTCTCCTCTCCGGTCTCCTTCTTATCGTCAATTGGAACAATTCTGAAACAAAATGTATACCTTCATAGAAAGACTTCAATTGCATGATTTTAATAAATTTATTCGCAACCGAGAAAGCAACAACATGGGCAAATTATGTCTACAAACTATAGTTTAAAAATTATAAATAAATTGTTTAAGGTTTCAAGTTTGAGACTGACACGAGATTATCTCATACCAACCGGGAAGTGATTTCACGTATTCCGAAACATTTGCTATGGCGAGCTATGAGTATAATAAGTTCTGAAATATTAAAAGTTCGCCTACCGACTTCCTCCGTTATTAAAGAAGTTGATAATTTGCTGGAACAAGCTCATATTGATAAATCCAGGTGGAACTACTAAAAAATAATAAGTATTATATAAAATAACGAACAATAACAATAACAATCAATGTATTGTTTATTTTGTAGTGAAAACTAATTACGCTGGGCGTCACGTCTGCGTTTGATACTGATAGTCCCAGAGATACGATCTATAATATTATGACCTTAGAAGGAAAAAGAAAACGGATTATTTACAGTCTCTTATTTCTAAAAAAAATGGTACGTCTGTTTTTGCAACTTCATTCTCAAGGACTATTTCTGTATCGTTTGAAAAGCCGTGAAATAAGGAAACACAATGAGATACAAAATACTTGGAAAACCAAATGGAAGTGTAGTTTTTGAGTTAACAACGACCGAACATGTCTTTATCGAAGAAACGAGGAACACCGACCCAAACAAAGCACCTGATTTTGTTTTGTTTTTAGTTTTTATAATCATTACAACACTTAATTATTATATATTGTTAATTAATTTCCAACACGGAAGATATGAAATGAAAGTGTACGTTCTTATGAAACATTGTATTTTCAGTATAATTTATTTAACTTGTTTTTTAAATTCACATTTCTTCAAAAAAAAATCATTTAATTATTTTCTTCTTTCATCCAGAAGGTAATCTTACAGTCTTCCAAGCTTTCGTCGAAGTAATCCTTTATACGAATGAGCTAAAACAAATAAGTTAGGTTGGATTATCATGTTGTGAGTTTCCACTGAATTGAATTATGCTGTTTCCGATTCTGCTTGGCTACAGTTTAATACGTTTTATTTCACAAGTTGCTGCACTACTGTAAACAATTTCGTTTAATTTCCTGCCAACTAATATGAAATAGCAATGTTTCCAAATAGTTGAAAAACATTAGGTCGGTACAGTTACCTCATACATTCTTCCCAAGCCACTGTCGTCCGAAATGGATATGCTCCAGTTTTGTTTTATACTCTTAGGAAAGAATGCCTTATCTTCCTTTTTGTTTTCGCTGTAATAATGCGTGCCGAGAACCCAGTTGACTTTTATTTTTGGTCGAGCAGATAACGCCTGGAAAATTAAAATTACTTTATCGATTAGAATAATACATCGAAAAATAAACATTATAACATATATGTTTCGAAGAAGAATTTGCTGACAAATTTGCTAATCTTGTATACTGTATACAGTGAGTCCTACTATCGGTACTTGTATTCTTCGATATATTAGTTGAGTCAATACTTGTGTTCTCATATCGCGTGAGTAAAATTTATGTCATCGTAACTTAGTTGTGATTTTTTTCTTTCTAAAAGAAATGTGTTTCAACTCAGATACTATACCTTCATGGCAGCTAGTATATCCTCCAATTTAAATCCAGGTATTATATTTCTCAGTTCCAATTGATTGATTAGTTTTTCCGGATTCTGAATCCACCCATGAATTAGATCACTTGTTAATGTGACACAATTAACAAGCTTCTTGGATCTGACCACCACCTTTTCTTTAGCCAATCGAATCATCTAAAACGGATAATACACTTAACTATTGGTATTTAAAGAATTGTAACTACTTAGGCTACTTTGTGTGATATATAAAGTCATCATGACAAGCATTGCAATACATAAGACAGATCGTAGTAGGTCTCAAGACCAATACACAATAAACATTTCTAGCCGAAAAAATGTGATAGAACTTTGAGGCAAACATATTCGCACTTAAAAGCTCATTTCCTGCTTATAGTATTCTCGAACTTTGATTTTCGTTTTAAAGCACACTGTAGAGTTGGCCGTTTGGAAAGGTATCGGCTGATAAACGGTTTGGGACAAAAAACCCGAATTTTCATTTGGGGCTTATTTTATCGGGTCGAGCTGCCCAACTCTAGCAAATTGGTACATTCAATAACTGGAATATTTACCTCGTCAGTCGCAAAGTTGTCTCTAAAGATGCAGTCCGTAACCACAAATGATTTCAACTCGAGCTTCTTCAAAAATTCACAGAATTCATCCGTAGTCACTTTGAACTGACACTTTCTTACTTCTAGGGTTTCAATGAGTCTAAATATGAGATGAAATTATTGTAATAGCTGAAATCGGGAAGCCTACTTGAGATTGAATCCACGCTCTTCGATTTCTTTGAGAAAATTTTCGTTAATAATGTCGCTGTAGATTTCCAAGCTTTTCAGAGAATTAAGCTGAAATTAAACTTTTGTTGAAGTCTAGGACAGGTCCGGAGAATACAACCCTCAAAAACTATTTGGAAAATTTCGCAATTGTCTTCAAAATAGTTCTTCCGTTTTTGATTTATAGAGTTCTGTTTTTTGGAAGATATATACTGAGTTTCAAAAATAGCAGGAAATAAGTTTGACAAATAGTTTTTTTTTGAAAATGCGGTACTTTTTGTTATTTAATACTGCCCTCGCGGCTTGTACGTTGAATGAACCATTTTGTTCTTCATCGTAAGACGTAGAACTAATGCTAGGTTAAATTATGTCGTTTTAGAGCGGACGTGCTCTCCTTGTGAGCTTCGAACAGAAAATGCTCCTAGTACAGTTTTTACAGTTCCAAAGCAACTCACAATTATTCCCACAAATTTCTTGCTCAAGTGAGCGGTAGGAGATCTAGCCACTACTTTCTTGGAGTCGATCGTCACATTATCGTTGGCAACTAGGATCATCTGAAATGAATTTTTATTATGATGAAAGACGAAGACAAAGATTGAGAGTCTATCCTATTGCAAGGCTCCCGTGAGTTTTTGAAACGTCAAACATGTACTTTTTCTAAAGTAGTCTCACTTTTTCGACGCGGGTTTATCCCAACCAGGGATGTCCGGAATTCCATTTTCCGGAATTAATTTTTTGTCATTCCGATCCCAACCTTTTCGACCGACCCTCAACCGATTGGTCGGTCGGTCTAAATTTTGCGGACCCTTGCCTTATTGTTAGATGTTTGTATGTTTAGGAGACGATAGAACCAGCATCCATTGATAAACTTTTATAAGGCGAAGTTTAACTACAGTTTGAAACATTTACCTCGTCCGTTACGAATTTCTCCGAGATCGTGCTGTCCTTGAATTCGAGTGATGTCAACTTGAGCTTCTTCAGAAAATCGCAGAATTGCTTTGAAGTAATGTTGAGGCGACAATTATTAAGCACCAGTGTCTCAACTTTTCTAAATGAAAATATATAGAAAGACGTTTCGATATAAAGGTTTACCTTATATTGATTCCACTCTTCAGAATACTATCAAGCAGTTTGGCATCGATCTCGATATCGTGAATTCCCAGATTTCGTCGAGAGGTGAACTAAATATTCCATAATCATAATAATATATATTGCCAGAATCGCAGATTCCATTTTGTTGTGTGTTTCATTAGCGCTGGGTAATCATATTTCTGAATATTATGGGCTTGTCTCTCGCTATTCCATATAAAAAATACTGCAATTGATTTCCATTACAGACAGAATACAGTGTTTTAACAATACAACCAATTAAATAAAAAGTTCAGAATTTCGTTCAGAAATATATTTGTCAAATAATCTCAGCAAACTCACGGTAATTCCTACAAATTTCTTTTTCTCTCTTCTACTTGTGATGTTTCTAATGAACTTCTTCACTTTTCTTCGAATGCTTCTCATCGTCTCCACCACTCGCGCAGGGAAACGTCTCAGAAAGCCAGCCAACTTTCTACACAAAAGGTTGCAGATTCTCATCTTAAACAGTCAACAGTAATATTCAGTTGAAATAAAGTACGGTCAATTCAGAAACCATAAAATAAAAAGTAAAATATTTGTATGTGTGTTTGTTTGTTGAAATATTACAATCAACAACTATCTCGCCAAGCGTTACGCCGGCGTAGGGTCGATGTCGGAATCTCTTTAGATAAACACTACTTATTAAAAATAAATAAGAAGTATAATAATATTTAAGGGTGTTCTGCTAAAAGCAAAATTGTCTATGTGGGACTGCGTTAAAGGTCTGCCGTTGGCATACCTGTCGAAAAGTGCGGGCCGAGTCGGGCCGACATTTTGAAGAATTGAGAAAGCCCGGGCCGAATCAAGGAAAATATGGAGCGAGAGGTCGAATTTCGATCCCCGCCGAGGACATTAGTTTTGCAAATTATAAAATGTTAGTAATAGAAAAGGCGCCGGCCGAGTCGGGCCGGCCTGAGCCAGCCCGTAACAGGTATGGCAGGCCTCTCACGAAAAGCCCAAGCCCGGTCGGGCTTCGGCCCGGCCCGGTGAAGAAATTTCAAGGCCCGGCCCGGCCCGATCGGGCCGGAGTGTATTGTGTATAGTCATTTCT
>JAQGAV010004131.1:0-10921 GCA_034691345.1 Phasmarhabditis papillosa | reverse complement strand
TACTCAAAGCATAGCCAGGTTCGAGCCGGACTCAAGTGAACATATTATAATTTATGGACAAATCTCATGAAGTTTAACGGTCTATTTATTATAATGCGAGCGCACAATTATATCGGCTGCTTGTACATTTTCTTTCAATTTCCACGCTCCTTCTAAATTCTACAGAACACCTTTGCAAACGATTCATCCGTCGACTATTTTTTAAGAGCTGAATGCTATGAAAAAAGGAATAAACCCACCAATTTAATTCGAAATTATATTTCTGTCACAAAGTATTACTCTCAGCAAACCTTATAGATTATTGTGTTTCCGGATGTTTCTTCGTCCACAATTTGCAATAAATCATAAATTTAGATTCGTTAGCAAACCAATATTTATTGTTAGTAGTCAAACGGAAGGTAGGTAATTACTGGCGAATTTTGCTTTACATTTTCCGACTTGGATGAAGAAAGATGCCCGCTAATGTTTTATTCGCCTATTGACTTTTCATAGTAGTCGCACAGTCACTAGAGAATCAGGTAATATCTCTTGGTCCATATGTGACTTTGTAGTTGTTTTAAAATCACTGAGAATCAATCTCATGAATCCTATTTATTCGTAATCTAAGATTTATATAGTTCCGAAAGCTTCAACTCTTTGTTTTACTTACAGGTTCAGTACGTGCTGAAACTACTGGCGGGATCATTGGATGATGATCTTAAAACAAATGTGATTTGACGTTGCAATTTTTTATTAAAGTAATTCATTCTAATCATCATTGCAAGGAAAAACTATATTACTCTTTATTATTACTTGTAAGAGTTATCGGACATTTTCAGTCTCGCTCGGCAGTTATATGTATGAGAGATTGCTCGATAGTGGATGTATCTGTATGTTGTGGTTTTGCGTTTACAATTACGGAAACTTTTAAATGCTACCATTATAAAAATTGCAGTCAGATTGTCAGCGGGCACTCATTGGACGTCCCCTTTTATGTTAAATCAGGTGAGTCCAAAGCATTTTAACCTGAAGTTACGATGAAACAAAAATTTAGTTAGCCAAAAAACTTCCAGCTTAACACTTATACAATTCCTGTAATCGTCCAAATTCAATTCTCAGTCAAAGAGTTGAAATTGGGCCGTACTCGCGAAATCGTTCTCAAGATATTTCAGAATACGTTCGAAATGAAACTTTAGTGGAGCGTAGCACAGCAACAACCAAACACCCTACTGCCACCATTGAAGTGACAACCGAACCCACTACATCACCAATTCTTCCGAAATATGATTGCTCACCCGAAGGATTGGGCAAAACTGTCGTCAAGCAAGATGAACTGTATCCTGCTCTAAAGTTGAGAAGAAAGAAAATACCTAATCATGCAAGATTCAAGAAAATGCCCGTTCCAAATGTTGATACCTCTTGGTGGTTCAGAAATATCACCGAAGGTTATTCCAGCCTGGCGAATGGCGACTTGCAAGCAAATTTGAATCAGCTTTACGAGGAGGAAAATGGAGAGTATCAGGTTCTGTTTGATTCACAGTAGGTTTTAATTGGAATATGATGCCCGCTGAGTAGGGGCGTCGATAAAACTGACTAGAAGTCTGACTTGGATTCGGATAATGTCACCCTCCCCAACCAAATGAAGGCCTAAACAAGTACAATAAGACTTTGAAACCGAGTTATAGTCGAATTCAAAAGTAATACAGGCGTTTTAATAAAATTGGGTTTGTAGGAGTGTTGCAATATTTTGTCTGAGTAAAGCAGTACGTAAGCAAGTTTGCAATCTGCTGATACCGCGCTCGTAGAATGTAAGCAGGTGCAGTGATAAAATTGACTAAATACGCAGCATACACGGCTTTTTTACTTTCAAATCCTTTTTGCCTTTGCCTTCAAATAGCCTTTCGCTTGAAGAGAACCTAGACAAATTGAGTGGGTGTAAAAAATTTTGCACTCTCGCCCTTAAAAGCACCGTATTAGGACCGCTTGTTTGAAGAGAGACTACAAGTGATTTTCATTCTGCTAGTTTCTATCTCTATACCACCTGAAACTTCATAATTTATGAAAACGAATTTCTTCGAAAGCAAGTGTATGGAAAGCATGCGTACACGGGCAACACATATAAATTGTGTCGTCCAAATTAGAACTAAACAATTCTGACAGGAATAATTAGGTAAAGCCAAACACAAGAAACTGAAAGTGTGTGGCTTAGTTAGTGTACCCATGAAGCTACCTACTCTACTGTTGCTTCTAGCTTGCTTACAATCTCCGGGATATTCTGAAGAAAATGTAAGTCACGGTTTCTGCTGTTTAGCGAGACACTACTGTTTTCTATTAGGCGTGATGTTATAATAATAAAAATTTAAAAAAAAAAGCCGAATAATAAAAGTAGATAAATGTATTTACAGGATATAATGTACACACTCAATAACGGTGGTGGAAGAAACTTAATAATCATGCGGAACTTCACTGCCACACAGGTTCGAATACGTGAAATAAACTTTTAGAATGGTAAACGGATATTTAGGGACCTTTGCGTGAACGTTCCCTGAATAACGGTTTATATCTTTTAATTATCTTCAACCTATGTGATTTCCGCAAAAAAATGGAATAAATTTAGATAATAGTAGTTTCTAGGTTGAATGTATGCGAAATTGTTCAGCTGACGAACACTGCATTGGTTTCTCATTTACATTTGATTGGAAGTGGTGTTACTTAGTAGAATCACTTCCCCTTCCCCTGAATCCCTACTATTACAAAAGGCTGACCAGTCCATTCTACAAGAAAACCGACTGGTTTGCCAATAGGTTATCCTCAACACCGGTCAAAGAAACAACAACTACTACTGAGGCTTCGACCACTACGACAACCGATTCGCCTTCAAGCACTCCACAAATACCTGAAAAACTTACCACAGAACAAATAACAACTGAAAAAAGGCTAGAAGATCCCGTATTTGATACTGGAAGATGTAAGGGCGCAAACCGTTCTGTTCTAGTTAGTGAACAACCTATTTTGTTTGAGGAAGCAAATTGGACAGATTGCAATAATAGTTGTTGGAAGCACGCCAACTATTACAAGCCCGAGAATGGATATTCAGAGAATTTCGAAAACAAGCTCTATCGCGACTTGAATAGGAGATATTTTGTTATGGTGAATGAAAAAGGGTTAGTTTTCTCAGAATTTTGAACATTTGAAAAAAATGATATCATGATAAATTTGTTCCTTTTATTTCACCCTACACAAATTATCTATTAAATAGTTTTCAGAAATGTGTGCGATTTGCTAGTCGAATGCGTTCAGATCCCACCAGAAATATCTGGGTTCCACATAAATGGGTTGGTGTTTAACATAATACTCGAACCTAAAGAAAGAACGAAGCTATAGTCGGCAGCAAAGATTTATGCAAGAGTATACGGTAGAAACGGCAAATTTTACTAAAGCGCTACCGAGCAATGGTAACGGAAAACGCGGGCGTGCTAATGATGTAATGGACAACACAACATCTAACTTATGTTTCTTGAACAGTTAATCTATATTTGTGAATATAACTGTTTTGCGCGTTTCAAATTGAGCACTCTGACCTTTAAATTGCATATATTTTGTCCGCCGATATAGTTCAGTGATATTTCTAAAATAGTAAATGAAATTCACTTTTAGCTGACTGTTTCTAACCATCAAGGATGTATAGTTTTGTAGTATTAATCTAAAAACTGTTTTCAGAGTTGAAAAAGCAAAAAATGGTTTTGTTCTCCGGATCAACTGGATTGGAACTCACTGGACTACCATAAACGATACCAAACGTAAAGATAACTTCATGTCCCTTCCCGATATTGTTAATCGAATTGACCGCAAGCCCTAGCGGCCAGTAATATCATACAGTAATATCCCCGGCCTATGCTCTACTATTTAAGAAAATAAATTATTTGTGTAGATGCTGCATTCCATAATTTATGAACTTTATTATTATTATTTCAAGCATTATCTAACATATGAATGTGAAGTTATATATTACTTACCAATATTTCAAGGAAGGCAAAAGTGACCTTAATATAACATGCACAGCTTTTTCTCGTATTTAACAATTTAAAGTATTTTACTTCTTGTATCACTCGTATCATAATAATAGCAGATTTCTCTGCAGCTACGGGGAGTCGAACCGACAGCTTCAAATCCTCGCGGATTGAGACACCGCTGCTCTAACCAGTAGACTAGAGCAACCGCATTTAACCATACAAATTACATAAATTAGACCATCAAACTCTAATAGTGCCCATACGGTATTCGTCAATACAATTAGTGTAGTTTTGTCAATCTAGGATTTTCGCAACTACAACTTTAAACATTCGTCGTTACAAAAAGTGAAAAAATTCACTAACGAGCACTGCGACGGTAACACTAATGTGACTTGACTAACCTATGGTAAAAAACATTTCTGGCTAAAACCTTGTTGCATTATGCTGCTAATATCTTTACTAGCTTTGACTGATGTTCGTGTGTTTGGGAAACCATCTGTGGGTAGATATTGCATTGAATACAATAAGGAAGCTGAGTCTCGCTATTATTTATTCTAATTATAATGAGTTGTTTGACATCCTTTAATACTATTATTTTTTTAGGTTTTTATAAGCTGACACCCACTGAATCGACAGTTAAGTATACAAGTTCTATAGATGCAACACAGGAAAGAAGTACAGAAAAACCTATTCTATGTATACTCTATTCCAGAACATGGTTTACAATGCAGTATTTTGGAGCGCGGCGGTGTTATACCAAAATAAAAAAAAACGCTCAGATTAATTCGTTCCTTCTTTCTGTATTGCACAGCTGCTTCCTAGGATACTGCTGTGTACACCTAACTCTTGGTACGTAATATACAGAAGACGTAATACCTATAAAGTTTATCAGAAACACTGAATTGGTATGACGGTATGTTGGGCTCTGTGGTGGTCTGCTCACTCATTTCTTCGGCGCATTTTGCGCTAAATTCACAAGACTGCAATATTTGGGCGCCTGCACATCCAATTACGAAAAGCGAGCTGACCGCATCGGACCCGTAGTTTCAGACGGCGGTCCGTAAATCTTACCAAAACAGAAAAAGATTGTAACCTGCCTTTCTGTCAAAAACATTAGAAATCATTGTTTGGTTCTCTAACAGTCATCGTTTTATTTGGAGTCCATTCCCTTGAAATATAATTCCCAGACTACAGGGATTGAAAGTAGTGCAATGCATTTTTAGAATATGCTTGAGATAGCAACCGGATTTTGATATATCCTCCATAGATCATTTTTCAGAGATCAGCATGTCATTTTTGGTTATTATGGCATTATCATCACGCGGGATTCAGATACTTCTAAATATATCATGAAACACGACTATAAACAAATGACGGAAAACGGCTTATAGGAGTTCCAAAAATTCATTTGCTAAAACAATGCATAATTAAGGATTGAATATTCAATAAGCTATTTATTCTAAAGTATAAACACACATATAATAAAGGGTTGGATTATTTTCTTGTTTATTACTGTGTTGATCTATAAATAAGAAATGGAAGAAACAATTTAAGGTTAGCGTCTGATATTTCCTTCATCCTACAACTAATTTCGATTCAGCTTAAAAACTAGTCTGCAACTTTAGCTCTGATACCGTAAATGTTTCCGTACAACATTGACTAGCACAATAAATAGGATTGTTAAAGTTGTTTTTCATTGCCAGTAAGAAGTGGTAACAGGCAGATTGCAACCAACGTCTTGGTCTTAGAAGGCACCGAAATTTCACTCTGACCTTGTGGTTTGAATTGAGATGTTTTTTCCCCACTATAAAAAAGGAAATTGAAAATTTTTACGAATCTTAAATAATCTTTGATTGCTTCGTTGCTTCGTCTGGGCAGCCCCAAATACTATGGCCAGATAGATTTATAGCAAGTTTCACGCTTAAAATAAATCACTTACCTTCAAAACGTATTGGGTCGTTAGCTAACGAAGAGTAATGATTCTCATTCTGCGCGAGAATTTAAAGTCGACATGCTGAAAATTTTATTCTTTACGCAGAGGACCATGGCTAGTCGTGAGAGATTTCTTTGCTTCTTAGTTCTATGGAATTTGATAAGCTATGGAGAAACCAATGAGGTAAGCAAATACGATTATGGATTCACTCAATCTCTATTTATTATTTTGTAGTTCCTAAATTAATATTTTTAGGCTGAGTACGTTTTGAGTCCTATGGAGCTTCCAGTTGCAGGTTTCACCTTTAACGAAGTAAGATGTTTCAATTTTATGATTTACTTATCAACGTGCATAGCTTCTATTTATTGAATAATTTAAAATGTTCCTTAAAATATAAATTATAGAAGTATAATTACTAAGAGCAATTGTTGTGACAAATTTTCCTATGGGTTGTTGCTCGCCCACGTATCAAAAAGCAAAAATAAATGAGTATAAACACATTATAAATATAGTCTATCTCAAGATCCAGGTATAAATATAGTGTTACGTGTGGGACGAAGTGTTGTATAAACTGAATGTAAAATCGGTAGACGTGGTGCGTTTTCTCCAAAAGTACATTCATTTAATATAACACTGCGCATCTCTAGTCATACGGCGATGGAAGCCTAGGTCTTGTGATAGACTATAATTGAAGTTACTAGATTACTTTGCATTTTATCTTGAGAATTGCAGTTTACAGAAAGGAAATGAAAAAAGCGATTTGTGTTTTGTTAGTGTAATAGTTGTTGTCTATTTCATAGTTAAAATAGAAAAAACCTGCGTCAAATTTTAGTCTGCAATAACTCCAGAGGAGTGCATGCACCGATGTACCGCCAAAACAATATCAACTTGTTGCGGATTTGCGTTTGAGCTGGATATCCAGCTCACGACGACCTGCTACCATTTCAATGATTGTTCAAAGAACATAAATGACAAGAAGTTTCATATTCCATTCTACATCAAGCTCGGTAGGTATTAGTGCTTACCAAAACCTAGACCGGATCCACCGTTGCTGAACTGTGCGCGGGCGTATAAATTATTGCGGTGAAATCGCACAGCTATTGCGGTGAAATCTGTATGAGCACAGGCGCACGTACATACCGCGCTTCCGGTCTAGGTTTTAGTACGCACTATATTAGTGCCCATAAAAGTGTCTGTCCTCGAACATACGGTCAGCGCGCTACTCTGTCGCGCTCGCGCTCTTACCAACAGTGGGTGGATCGCATGTTCAAAGACAGACAATGCATATTTTAAATCATTGACGCTTTACATTCTATTCCCTGAAGAGGCGGTGAAAACAATTTGGTTTTTTAAAAAATTATGTTATTCAGCATATGCCAGAAACAACTCCCTTATCAGCACAACAGCAACTACGCAATCAACCGATCCCCGCAGGTCGTCGATCCCAACTGCGCCAAGTCATACCACTAAAGCAACAACTGTATTAACAACTAAAATGATAACCAGTACTACTGAAGTCACCACCACAACAAAATGTCCTTCTGATCACTCTTCACACTACTATGGCTGTGACCTCAACCTAATGAACAAAACCTGTGCGGATAAAGACGAACTCTACGAATCCGGTGGATGCAATCTAGTAACTAAGGAAAAACTAATTCCTCACGCTGCTAAATTTAAGAAGATGAACAGACATCCCGAAGGTCAATTTGTTTTTTACAAGAATATCACCGATGCTTATTTATACGAAGGAAACTTGACATTGGATGAATTATATGAAGAGGAAACTGGGGTATATCAAGTTCTGACTGCTTCCGTGTGGGTTTGATACAGTTGGTTGAATAAATAAACGTATTTTTAATGTTTAAGTATTGAAAATAAGCAAACCACGGGTTGATTTAAATAATTAATGATGGCAAGTATTTGCAGAAAAAATTAATAACAGAACAAACCCAAGTTTACAATTCATTTCAGAAACTCGAACATCGAATGTGCGCTATTGTTCATCTGCAAAAATGCTTGCAAAGTGCTGAACATGTAGGTTTCTTTCTTCTTTGTATCTGGCAATAAAAATAATAAAAATACAAAAAACTAGACGAGGTTCACTGAAAATACAAAATAAAGTATTTAAAAAGTAAAATATTATGCTAAGGGAGTTTACTACGGAGCGTATCGTATTCTTAAAGGCCTAAATCATTTCTGCTTTTTCAATATTCAAAGCTTCTCCATTAATTTTTCCTTATTCGTTTTAATTATATATTAAGAACAACGAGCGGAGGCAGTTATCGGGACACTACAAGATATGGACTTTTTCTCACTTATAAGAACAATGAATGGAACTTCAGCAAGGACAGAAGAAATCAGAAAGCTGGAGATGATGTTCTTAAAAACGTTTCTTTAAAAAGCATTGATTGTATCGATTCACCGATAGTTTCCCCACATCAGCCTTTCTGGCCGCGATTCGGTTGAACATTATCCCAATGATTTATTATAAATCTATTTTTTATTTTCCATAAGTATAATTATAATTATGATATATTGTAATAAACCCTTTGTTAAGATACTTGAAGTCCTTTAAAGTCTATATCAAGCGAGAGGCTCACAGAGTGGTAGATCGATGCGGTCTTAGATTAAACTTATGTAATTTTGTAGAAAAGGCTCCCAATCCACCGATTTTCTATTCATTTTCTTCGAACACCGCTGCTCTCCGAAATACTGCGCTCAAAATCCAGCTCAAGGTACAAACTATACATTCAGATTATAAAAATGTTACTTGTTATACGCAAACAAATGTTTAAGTGGAAAAACTGCATTTTGCAAAGCGATGCTTCAAGCGGAACTAAAAGTCGGAGCCATCCTTGAAAAATGTCTTGCATTAACAAACGAAGAGTAATTGCTAGCATGCAAAACACTAGAGACTACGTTTGCTCGACATCAGTTTCTTCCTCTGCTCAACGAGGATGAATCGCTTACTATGCATATGCATATTGTTCGCTTGGTTAGACTATTCATGGGCCAGTAAAGTAGGTCTTTATATTAACAGATGCACCAAAATAGTAATTATTTTCATTGATATTGGACGTCTACTTTATATTTTAGGTAGACTATGTTCTAAGGCCTCTTGAAAATGTGGCACAGGAGAAATCAGTAACGGTAAGAGGATATAGTCTATAACAAACAAAAAACCGCAGAGCGCGGTGGTATACGTAGAATAGAATAGAATGGTTTATTGTTTCGGACGACCTTGAAATATACAAACAAAAGAAAATCTGTAAGCTTCCGCAATTGCGTGTTTGTCTTTTTCTGGATGTGATACAAACTGAAACTTTTACAAACCATACACAACACCGCGCACTGCAGTTGTTTTTGTTATGTACTATACCGCTTTAAAGAATGATTGTTTTTTTATATTTTTAGAACTGTTTCTCTGTTTCGATGCCACATTTTTTGATTTTCGTAAAAAGAAAAAGCTAATTTAGGTTTAGAACAAAGTGTTGATCACCGCATTATAGAATCTGCTATCTCTTTTTAGAATGTGACTCCTGTTGACTGTATGAGAAACTGCTCCTTAACTTCTTATTGCTGCGGTTTTGCCTTTGAGCTGAGTTATGAGTCCGAGTCTGTACCATGCTATCTTTTTGAAAACTGTACCATTGACGTAAATGATAAGAAGTTCGACATTCCCTTCTATGTTAAGTTAGGTAAGTCGGCTACCATGCTATAAGACAATCAAAATATACAACTTTGAACTATCAGAATTGCTCAATTAATCATAAATATTGATAGTGTTTTCATTTAGACTATGTTTCGAAGGTAACTTCTTTAACTGATGCTGATAAAGTGACAACCAAAGTACCAACAACCCCTTGTCCAAATATTCCTAAGAATTCAAAATATGACTGCAGTAGCGAAGGATTAACTGCGGAGTGTGTTGAACAAGATGAATTGTATGAAAACGGTCCCTGCCAACAGGTTCCTAAAGAAAATAGAATACCGATGGGCGCTCGTTTCAAGAAGATGACTACTCCCGACAAAACAAAAACACCTTGGTATCGGATTATCACAACTGAATATTCAAAAGAATCTCTCGGAAATCTTAAGTTGGACCAGCTATATGAAGAGGACACGGGAAAATATCAAGTCCTCACGGATTCTCGGTCAGTTCTTATTACAAAATCATGTTAAAACAAAAAAAAGTAAATTGCTCGGCTGTTTCGGTTAAAAATGTCCGACTCAAATATTTTTAAACTGGCGGTGGAAAAACAATCAGAGTGCGATTTAGAACGAAAAATTGAGTATCACTTGCGTAACTTAAGGATTTCTAACACCCCACCTGCAGACAAATTGCACGCCCGGACTTGCAAAGTATAATATTGAACGGAGAGTATCCGCCAGATGCCGGCCCGGTGCTCGCAAAAGGGACGCAGACGAGTGTTGAATTCTTTACACTCCATTATTACTCTTGGCGCTTGCTATACCTCCTTATACAAACGTACATTTCTTGATAATGAATGCTCTCTACTATTCATATGCATAAATTTATGCAAATCATTAAACGTGTGAGTTGGGTTCTTGTTTGCTCGATGATAAAATCTCAAAACCATCAAGTATAAACGAATTCAAAAGTAATAAAGCCGTGTTTATAAAATTAGGTTTGCAGAAGTATCGGAATACTAATGCAATTTTGCAATCTGCTGATATCTCGCATGTAGAATAAGGAAACACGCAGTATTCACGGTCTTAATTCTTTTGTATCTGACTATAACCAACACTCTACCGGTATTTACTGGACAACAAACAGTAGGATATTCCATATTGCTTTCCATCTTTCCATCAAAATACTACTTTACTCTAATGTTCAGATCTTATTTATTTATGAACTATTTATATCAATATTTACAAATCTTTTATATTATAAGAAAATACACTTTGTTAAGCACAACCGCTTTGGCTACACGTCCGGACAGGGGCAACTTGGGACTTCTTCTCACTTGGT
>JAQGAV010004130.1:0-10921 GCA_034691345.1 Phasmarhabditis papillosa | reverse complement strand
ATCACAGATATTTGGAGGATGAAGTGAGACGAAGGGACCATAGGGAGCCAGGACTCCATTGCACAGCACCTGGGGAACTATGTTTCCAGCTCAGTGATTACTTCGAGTGAAGCTCTGTTCTGTTTGTCAAAAAGTTGTTATTCTATTCAGAAGAGAACTGGCATGCCTGCGGCGCAAGACAGTGAAAAATTATAATTTCTAATACATGTTCAATTACAAAGTGTTGAATTTAAATTAAACTAAACTTAAAATTAAAAATAAGGGGAAAACCAAAACTTGTCTATAATTTCGCGGAAGATTGCAGCGGAGTTATGTAAAAATGAACGAAAACTGGTGATTGTAAGCTTTCATTTAAAAGAAAATTTATTAATATTTAACACCGCTGCCCACTATGATACTGCGCCGGGAATCTGACTCGGACAACCGACTATAGTTTAATTCAAAAGTTGCATCAGCATACGGCGTAAAGGCCTACTCTTCTATCTTCTGGAATTTATATCATTTAAGCACATTAGAAAACTTCAAAGTATTATTTTGTAACTTCCAGATAGTTGTAGGTGTTAATAGTTTCGAATCACTTCAGAAACTTTCGCAAATTGTTTCTCTTTCTTGAGTATCAACCATCTGTGCTCAGTTTCTTCTAGGTGTAAATGTAGTTCCAATTGTCCTAATTGCTTGTCCGCTCACCATGGGGCGTCCTTCATTTCGGCTCCAAGGAGGTGTCAGGCCAAGTTTCGCTACAGGACGCCACCTAGTCATACTGTAATTGACCCCCGACCACCCAGTAGTCGCGTTGTGAGACCATTTAGCGCATCTTTGTTTGTATAGATGGGGGGACTACTTGAGCTCATTTAGATACATTTACTAGATTAACCTTCGACTCTATTGAACTATTGGGTTACCTGCTAATTCTATTCATATTGTAAGGCATGACATCTATAGAACATGCAGTCAATAGCTGCCTATAAAATAATTAGGAAACGTATCATGGAAGGCATGGGGATCTATGTAAAGTATTTAAAAAGTATTTGCAAAAGTAGATGGGTATCGAAGAATGGTTCGTAAATCTTGGTGCAAGTTCTATACAGCATCTCCCGGTTCAGAGGCTGTAAGAACGTTTAGCAATTTTCAAAAACAATGCTCAAAGTAACAGAAAACTGAAACCATTATCTAGTTATGATATTCCGGAATAAATCTGAGAGCAATCATGCAATATTCAGTATCCAACTTATGAAAAGCGAGTTGCTTTGTATGAACTCCACTCCACTCCCCGTGTGCTGTGCTATGAAATCCCAATTTCTATGGTTCCCTCGTCTAACTTCTTCGCTCCAAACATCTGTGATCTCGTGTTTCGTAAAACAAATAAACACAAACTTTTAAAAAAAACAGATACCGAAATCTGCTTATGTTAATATTTTGTAAATATTTGCCACAGTTTCTATTAATACCGTGATCTTGTGTTCGTGGTAATTGCTATTTGCATGCGTTATCTCATGCGTTATCTGACAAATCCTGAAACGAACTTCGTTCAGTTACAAGTGTTCCTGGAGTATTGACGGGAAATTTAGTAAAGTTTATGCTTTTTAACACAAGATGGACTAAGTGTTATATCTTCTAAAACTTCCTACCTACTTCTTGAAGCTTGGTATTCAGTTTCGAATCTGGAGTTTCTCTCGTTTTGCAGCATTTTGTAACTGTTGGCTATGATATTCCTCCAAATACTGAATTAAAAATACAGCATTCCTATAGAAATATTTTTTAAAAGTTTTATGTTACACTTATAAACATGTTTATATTCTTTCTTAAATTAGTATTGACCGTTTGTGTCAGCTGGTTGGTTACAATCTGGTGCTACCGTAACCCTCCCCTATTGGCGCCCCATCTCACTAGCCGGTGTGGTAAAACAAGCTCGCTCTATTGATAATACACCAGCTACAATGATGATAATGTTTGCTGATAGCTAAGAGAAGAAGCGCAGCGGCCGCTGCTGCTGAAAGTCCTCTCCATTGCTAATTTCGAGTGGATGGATGGGTCTTGTGAGGAAAAGTACCGTAACCCAAATGGAGTGCTGATATGCGACAACAATACATCACACAAACGATCTGTTTAAACTGGAATGAGAGGAGGCAAAGAGAACCGTCGACCAAACGGTATCTAATAGACTTGAACTGAATATTGAGGTGCTGGGCAGAATAAGGGATGCTTTTCTTTGCGAACAAACCCGAATAAAGTGTTTCTCATCTTATGTACTAGTCGCGATCATTCACATTTTGAGCAATGAACTATAAGGAACTTTATGCTAACTAATATAATGTCTGTGGAAACCACTATAGTCTGTTCCAGAGCAATATCGGGGGATTTACTCAGCTCTGCCTTATGGAGTAGCCATGTTACGTAACAATGAATAACTGATTGAGTCGGATGAATTGGGATCTTTTCCTTCGGAAGTGTATTCATTTTGCCTTAACACGCTGTTCCCCAGTACACAGTGCCAGAAAGCTATAGTCTGATTCAAGAGGAATAATGGAGTGTTAAAAAAACTCGCCGAAAATGGCTCTGAAAGTATTCGAAAACCGAAAATATACGCAAAATTTCCTTAATATACGCAAGTAACACTCTATTATTCATCTTGAATCATACTATAGCTCTTCCGACAAGCTAAATGTAACAAAACATTCCAAAAATAGTTCAGGGGAAGCTGTTAGAGAATCAAAACTAGATTTTACTTACTTGCTGCCACTTGTTAGTTTTCAGTAAATACTAAATATATAAGAGTTTGAATGAATAAATCTGAGGTATTTAAGTACAAAAGTACCGGTTAAGTAAGTAAACTTAATTTTATTTAAATTATAGTTTATAAAATAACTATCAGACGATTTTGATAAGTCTTGTTAACTGATTGACCTATTAACTTTATTCAAGTCATTCTATACATATTAAATAATGAAGCCTACAAAACGTTTTCTAAATCGTTTCCCATTAACCAAAGTAAACAATACTTTTCTACAAGTGTTGCCTACTTGAGAGTTATATAGATATAGTGTTTCGTTTGTTTTGTTCCTTCTAAACATTACTCTTTTTGTATGCTAAGCGAGCAATTAGATGCTACTACACACGTATTTGGTGTATCGCGGCCGCTTCGGTAAACACAGGGTAACCCCACCGTTAACAGCCGATCACGTTGGGGAATTTGGTTATAGTGAAACAATATTTATATATAAGCAAGTATTGGAATCATTTGAGGGTCTAGTCTGAAATTGTTAGCTTAGCTCACAAGTTGTCTCCCGATCTATCAGACAACAATTGATCTAATGGATTCTACCATTCTGGAGGTCGGGCTCATATTGAATTGAGCCAGTAGTCGCCAAGAGAGTAAATTAGAAGGCCGGCCGGGTCGGTGCTGGAAATTTGGCCAACCAGTGCGGTCCGCAATTTTGGGAAGTTGGACTGGGCCCGGCGGGATTGGAGCCGTTTGTCACCCCTTACGGTAAATATCCAGATTCTACCGTTTATTTGTAAACAAACCAGCCGGACAATCCACTGACCAATCGGCAAGTCCTGCTTAATTAGATCTCATCTTATGTCCTTGGTTTAGTGTGTTAAACACAGTGACTGTAAGGGAGCGAGGTGACTGCTAATCACTGCTAATTTGACGCAAAATACCTCCATATGGGAAAATAAGGAGGAATTCGAATATATTGGGGTGGGGGAGATCTACCGAAAGTATCGATTATTTTTAAGCGTTTGTTTTTTAGTTGATATCTTTAATATTATAATCATTAATGACTATGAATGCATGTCTGTGTTGCTCACGGCTAGCCAACGACCGTCTTGGGGTTAAAGGACTTGAATCTTAAAATTAATTTTCTCCGAAACGTCCTAACAAATGTTTCCCAAAAAACTCATTTCCTTAGAACAGACTACAATCTATGGAATCGTACCAAAACGAATGCAACTGGACTGTCAAATAAACCCATGAATCGTTCAGCTAGTTTTCACTTTTCGCTATCCGAAACCGTCCTATAAGAAATATAATATAGTCAGCGCCAAGATTAATGATATAGTGTAAAGAATTCAAAACTCGTCTGAGCCCCATTTGCGAGCACCGCGCCATCATCGGGCGGCTACTCTCCGTTCAATATTGTACTTTGCAAGTACGCGCGTGCAATTTCCCTGCAGATGCGGTGTTAAAAATCCTAAAAATACGCAAGTAACACTTCATTATTATTCTCGGCACTGACAATAGCTGTCTAGGTTTTCGATAAACTTTTGTCTGTTGAAACTGTTTGAATCTTTCTTAATTGTTAGCCAATCAAACAAGCTTAGCGAAAACCAATATCTAAACTTTTGGTACGGTAAACCGGTCTCACCAATCTGGTCGACATTTCTTACGTCGTATAGTCAGTTTTTGCTATAATTATTGTAAGTAGAGGTGTTGACACCACAATTGCTAGCAGAAGTGTTATAGATTGATGTAATCATCAATCCCAACTTAACTCATTGTCTTATTTTATAAGTATACATTTATTAAACATCTTTACAAAGCATTGAACGATTTAGTTCTGAGTTTCTGAGGCCCACAGTTTCTCGGTCAACAGATATTTCCACCCTGCTGGTTCTAAAGTACAGTAATCTGTCTCCTAGTTGGCATTAAGTGTCACCTTTGATAAGATCGGTAAAGGTGTTATGTAAGATTAATATCTATATTATATGCTAATTATTAAATGAATAAAATAGATTATATCTGATAAATGAACCGGAAACTAAGTAACTAAGTTACATGGATAAAGATGTTCGTGAAGGTCAGTCATGGGAGTTGGTTCAATTGATTTAGGAACTATTTGTTAGTCTTTGGCTTATAGTTAGTTAGAGGGACACTTTATGAATTATAAACAAAACTATTAAAGGATTGCTATCTAAACTGACAGATAAAATTTTTTCCATATTCAAATTTACTAATAACTATGCTTTCACTTTCGGATTTCTAATTGATAAAGTATAAAGATCGTTGATTTTGTACCGATTTGAGGAGTAACTCAAGAAGCAGGCCTCCGCAACGGCCGGCCCCGGGTTTTTCCAAACTGGGCCGCGGCCGGCCAGTCAGTCATGGGGAGTTGGTTCAACTGATTTAGCTACTTATTGTTAGTTTTTAGCTACGTCGAGGAGGGGACTTTATGAATTAAGAATAAAACTAGTAAATTGATTGCTATCAAAACTATACTATTTTCAATTTTCTATAAAAAAAACAGAGATTTTCTATATATTCAAACTTATCTGACAGATTCAAACAGATATATAGCGAGGTTAGTATTTTAAAACTTCGGTTAAACTATGATGCACAGTAATTGCCTACTTTGACTATAGAATGATTCTGTCAAACTAATCAATGAATGATCATCTATCCAACATGCTAACTATTTGTACTCCGAGTACTCAGACAACAGTATTTAAAACTTAGTAGAATCAAAGCTAAAGTGAATGGTGGATTTGGTCAAGATTGGTTTAGACTATTTCGGGTACCAAACTCATGTTGAACCAATACTATTACCAATTCAATCCCAAAACCGTAACTACACTGATTTTGGATCTTCTCTTCTCTTTTCTGTAAAATTAGGTTTTATGTAAAATATGATTTTACATATTTTACATAAAACCTAATTTTACAGAAAAGAGAAGATCATTGAGTCATACTTAACCAATCAGAGACCAGATTTACTACTGCAACTCAATAAACAATAAACAATAAACAACAAGGAACAAAAATTGTTACATATTTATTCAATATTACAGATCAGTTATGGAGGTCCAAGGTAGCAGGATTGGTCCATACGGGGCTTCGTTACACCAGGAGTCGACGATCCGCCTAAAATGAAAAATTTAGGCCAAGTATAAACACAGTATAATTTTGAGATACCGTACCACTCCGTTACTACGTTCCTACCGTTAAGTAACGTTAATATCCTGGATATGTATGTATATCAAGGATATTAACTGAAATATATATTACGATAGTCTATCCGATAGTGACTATATGGCGTAGATCTGGAGCAAGAGTGAAGCTGCACCAAGACAGTATTAATGGAAACGTTGAATACATCGGTACGGTGTGGTCCGGGTGAGAAATGACTTCCAGATATCCTGGATATACCACACTTGGTTCCCTACATCTTCGCCTCAGTAAGCAACGACCGCTTTTGTATATTCTTCCCTACTCACCAGACTGGTTATTGCTGGATCCTCCTCCGGAGCTGCTTCCTCCATAGGCGTAGTCCTCACGAGCATAGTTGGAGCCGGCATTGACTGTAGCAGAAGGGGCAGTGTATCCACCAGCACCCATGTAGCAAGACTTGTCACCCATTTCTGGAAGAAAATATTGTACTGGAACAGCTCGAAAGAGTTTATATTTGACGGATATAATTAATTTATCAGTTCCCGGTAATGTAAGCTCCGATTAGACTACAATTATGTTGAGGCCACTTCAAATTCAAGCGAGGTCTGATGTATTAGCTTGAGCCAGAGTATTCATATATTCTGGTAGCAGCAGCTCAAGCTATCAATGTCCGGGATCTCAACAGAACCACAGCATTAGTTCTTGACAGAAGTAGTCCATAGCTTCAGCGGCAATCGAAGCTTCAAAGGATGCATAACCCACCGGTTGTGAGTAGACGAAGAGCAAAGAATAGTTAGAAGGCCTCATAAGGCCCCTTAAGTACCCATTTTAGAGAGAAAATCTCTCATGGAACAGGAATATTGTTGAATACAATTGATATGGGAAGGAAAAATTGCAACCTACATACTCTGATTCCTGAGATTATAGAAAAAAAATCGATGTATGTTACTATAGTTGGGTTGACGTATTTCATATCCATTGTGGCAAACCCAATTTTGAGCATATCAAAAGACAATCGAAAATAAGCTTGTGTCAAATAATCGATTTTTTCTGGTGGTTTCGAATAAGATTGGTGATAAACAGGTATATCAGTTTGGTTAAATACATATATTTATAAGTGTCCATAAGCCACGATGTTGCACAACATCTCGATTGAAGTCATTAAAGTGGACATTTGGCCGATATTTTTTTAAATGTTATACCCAATGTTATCTTCTCCGATATGATAGTGAATATCTGAATATGGTTTGATAACTGACCAACGAGAAGTTTACCAATTTTGAAGCCGAACGAAATTATACCTGCTAACGTCTAAATGATAATGCCTGTTTAATGCCGCAATGGTTCGCATTTCCAATCGTTATTTAAAATATTTGTTACCATGGTATTTAAACATTGTAGAGTTGATTGCCAATAATATCAGCTGATGTACGTCGTCCCATGTACATTTACTAAATCCACTGTTGCGCTCACTTGCATCTCATATCTTTGTCACTAACGTTACGCTCATTAACGCGTGCGCGATTCGTTTTTTCGAAATATTTTCATATATTTTACAGTTATTAAATCGTTCGTTTAGATATGGAAAAATGCAGATCTTCGTCAAAACATTCAGTGGAGAGGCAATAACTCTCGAGGTCGAAGCTTCTGAAAATCATTGGTGCCCGTTTAAAAAGAAAAAAAAATCACTGTAAAAAATATTTATTCATAATATTTACAACCCGTTGATTAGATCACATAATGAATATTAATACAATATAAATACTTACAAACTAGAGTAACCAGCTTTCATCGATGTCAATATCTTCTGTTATATGACGAACCATTCGCGATGATCCAAAGAAATCCGTCGCGCGAACTCGTTTGGGATCCTTTGGATACGTGTCAGTTTTAACGCCTGAAATTGACAAGTAAAAACAAATTTAAGAAATTAAAACTTGCCTACTGTGCTCATACACCTATGTTTCGGACACGATTGGAGATAATCCTCCATAGTTGCCGAAGAATTCAATGATTTCACTTCTTTATTCATGAAGTCGATCGTGAAATGGGTATATCTAAAAAATATATATAAATATAGATTCAGCACTAACGAGGCAATCGTACCTATCGATTACAAAAACACCAATGTCGTGGTCCACATCGTATGAATAACTTTCTTCATTCGCAAGGCTGCTGCTAGTTGAGAGCACATTCGGGCTGGCAACCCATTCATACATTGATGCACTGCGGCAGGTATCCGCAATCAGTAACAGTTCGTTATACCTGAAAATTGTAATTAACAAACTGATACCAATAAAATTGGGGTGAAATAACAGATTAAGTCGTCTTTCAGCAAAAGTAGTTAGCTTCCCGGGAATTCCTTTTCTGTGTAAAAAAAAACAACTGTCTTTAAATAAATATATCCAAAATCTGTAATAAGCATACTCTTAACAAGATCGTATTAAATAAACCAAGAGTAAGGAGTGCATACCGATTGTCCTCGTACATAGTTTGAATGGCATATGCCAGTTCAACATTTGTCAGCTCTTCGGCGTCTTGGAACTTCAGAAAACTATCACCTCCATGACCAGTAAGGTAAATAAGCACATTACTCTGATGATCAGTCAAGAGCCTCTTTGTACGCGGTGTGGATTCATAATGCCGACCAGTCAACAGTCGGATGAAATTTTCCACCTAGAATATCAAAATAAATAAATATGCATAGTTCTTTGCACATCCAATAGATGCATTGTGCATAGTAAAATCCTTGTGTAGATACAAGAAGTATTATATAAGTGGTAGTGATGTCTCTCTTATAATTATCACCATTGAAATCGTTAAAAACCAAAAAGGGCAAAGTAACACACCGTTACTTCTTCACCTCGATAGTCCACTTGTGCATCTGTTCCATATAAATTGTTTCCGGCTCGTGCCGCATAGACAGTGCCTAAAGTAAAATAAAATATGGGCACAATTAAAACTGTTAAACCTGGTCGTGGATTCCTTGAATTGCAGGGAACGTCTTCTGCGAGCATCATGATGATATTACTAGAATATGGAATTTGCGATACCAAAAGCTAGAAAATAATTTACCTATCTGGAATTCCAAGTCGCTTCACTGTATGATACAATGCCAGCACGTTTGAGATATGGCGATAATTGAACCAGAATCTGGATGTGCATACCAAGACTGCCCAATTATTCGTGTGGCTGGGTGTATCGAAAAGTTCTTCTATCCTCAGTTGCATTCCAGTTTGCAGAATCCCATGGACACTTAGTGCAAACAACAACGGCAACAAGACCCGCATACTAAACAAAACCTATTAATTAATTAAAGAAGATTTTTAATGAACGAAATACAACATTATAATCGAAATGGGAAAAAAAATTTAAATGGCCATTCTTTTTTCAGGCCCTTGAATTCAACCGTGATTAATTTACACGGCTCGCCGAGCCCTAAATCAACGGGAGCAAATCCAATTGATAAAATCTTGCGGCTCAATTGCTGTTTTATATTGAGGAATTCATAGTCATTTATATGTCATAAGAAAGGCCATATCTTAATCAGTGTGCTTGAATTTTTTTGGAATGATTTGGTTCAAGCGTCTCCGTCGGCGAGCCGTGAGCAACGATGACCATCAGATGGCGAAAACTTGGTGCAGGATTCCTTTATTTATTCGATTATTCGACAGTAAACTCATGTTATTTTGGTACCATTCCATAGCTCGTAGTTTGATCTAGCGAACTGAGTTTTTTTGAGAAAAAATAGTTCAGTACCTTCAGAGAAAAATTAAGTAAGATTCTCATAATTCTTAAGATATTGAGGGCACAGTTCTTTGACCCCAATGCAGGCTACATGCGACCGTTGGCGAGCCGTGCACCATCGATCCCAGCAAATTCAAATATTTGAATGGATTTAAAGGGACAAATCCAGTTTTTGTGCACCAATTGATGCATAAAATCCGGACGGACGATTTTCAAACTGTCCAGTTCGGAAGCGGCCCGTTGGAATATGGGATAGTCTTCCAACAGAAGCAATTGAGAAATCTTAAACCCCAAAACAACAACAACTAAACTGAACTATCAACGAATGAATAAACAATATATTCGGAGTAGTCCCGACAACCCTGATTTTCTGACTTTAAGCAAAGAGTTAGAGAACATTTTAAGTAGCTTTGTAACCGACTAGATTGACTTTCTCAGAGAGGATTGGTTTCTCAGTCCAAAATCTCAGTAAAGGCCTTCTCATAGAAAACAAGAAAATAACATTTCGTAAGCAATAAAAGGAGCCTCCGGAGAACAAGAATTCATTTGCACCATAAGCAACACCGGAGGATAGTCGGAACAAAGGATGTCAGGTAAGCAGAAGAAGTCCGGAGCCGATGTTCACCTGGAGCAATGTCCGTACCTGTTGCTACTATACTAGCTGCTGGAGCAGGAGGTCTGCTCTATAATCTGAAGCTCAGAAGCTGCTTTGCTTCTACTCAGCCAGTGAGGTTGAAAGAAAAGGCCTGATTCTCCATCGCTGGATGAAACCCGGCACAATCATGAGACGGGCCCAATTACAAATAAGTAGCCGTATTTAAATTGAGCTGATGTTTATAAGATTCATATAAGTATGTTTATTTGTATAATTGCAGCTGACAAACCACATATGGCTATGCTGACCGCGGATATGATTGCGAAAAAGGAAGACTCAACCAGAGAAGGAACCAAAGAAGACCGAAACAGTGGACCACCAGGAGTTCCAATTCTGGAACAACTTAATACCGAAACCAATCCGGAGGACCCAACTACACCGCTTATATCGGTAAGTTTACTAAGAATACGTATCGATAAACTAATGGAGTTCTAATAGGTCCACAATCCATAATAGGCTCGGACCCAAAATCTTTCCTGATTTGCCACAATATCCAGAATCCATCCCAGATAACGCGCGCTTAGTTTAGATTCATGTTCTCACAATGTTTGGCCGGGTTATCCATACATCTAAACAATCTTGCATCTCCATTGATTTAACTGTAGTGTTAATATATTAATCATTTAGGA